>WBND01000182.1:1374080-1388917 GCA_013398595.1 Tychaedon coryphoeus
CCCCTTGTTCTTTGTTGAGATAATGTTGTTCTGTATTTATTCGTTGAGCCGTAAAGAATGTTTCTAAATAGGTTACACAGTTGTTAACGTCTAACAGCTTGACTTGCTTAACATTTTTTCTTTCACCCCCAATTCTAGGAAGGATTTCTGTGTACATAAGGATGAACCATGTGATACTGTTGGTAAGTAAATAAACATAAGAGACTGTGTATAAACTACGTAACAAAATTAGTTTTATGTAAATAGAAATGTGAAGCTAAAAGATGACAGCAAAATCAGTGATGGAAAGCAGTAACTAGCTAAAATTCAAAATACATCTTAAATGCTAATAATACCATTAGATTGGTGTATGCTTCTAGCAAAATACTATGTTTTAGTACAATATTTCCATCTCTTTCTTTGAGCAAACTTTAAAACTTTTTTCTTTTTAGTCTCACTACTAATAGGAATTTGTTTTACTGTTTTAAATTTTGAATATGAAACTAAGAAAATGTGTTTATGATTCTTTTTTTATGCAATGGATTTATCTTTGGTGTGAATATGTTTATGATCTATAAAAGAGGTTTCCATAAGAATCTGATGCATGGTACGGTGTTTATGATCTATGTATGTAAGAAGCTTAAGAAATTCTTCAAAAGAATACAGGATATGAGCTATTGTGAAAGGCATCTTCTGACATTTTCAGTTAAAGTAAGTGCAGGCTGCATTGAGATTTTCTATAAACATTTATTTAGTTTGCACACTTTTTGGAAGACAGTTTTTCAGTGGAAATGTCTGGTGGAAAAGGTGGCAAAAAGTTGCAGCTGCTCTGTTCAGTTATAATTCTGGGTGAAGACACACCATGACCTTAATTGAAGGATGTCATGGCATGTTCTTAAGCTAGAATTTCATTTTTCTAGTAGAAGCCTTTAACAGTTCTGTATACGAATACAAGTATGCAGAACCTAATTTTTTTCAGTAAGATTAGGATGATAGTAATGTAGTATTGTCATACTTGTGCTCCCTCCGAGGTAGAGAAGTAGATTTTTTTTCCTGTTTCATTTCAGGTGCAAAGATTTGAGGAGAATTCTTATGTAAACTGTATTAACCTCAGCACTTGCTAGTCTTTTTTCTTTTACTGCTGTATCCCAAGTGTATGTGAGTGTGTCTGTTGGATGGGTATCAGTAAAATGCCTTATAAAAAAGAATGTAATGTATTTCACAGCAGTAGATGATTAAGAATTCATAGTGTTCTTTCACTAATTAGTATATTGGTCTTAGGTGAATTTTCTATGAGTGTTTCTTGTTTAGAGGCATTTATTTTTTAGTTACTAGTGCAAAAATATTTACTTCCAGTGAAAGAGGAAGTGACAAGAAGTCTTCATAATTTTACGTTGGTCTAAACTGGAATTTAAATCTGGAATATTTCTGGTATGTCTAAATCAGGATAGGCTGCTTCTTGAATTTCAGAATTTAAGTGTATATATTCAAGGATTTTCCCTGAACAGTGTTTTCTCTTTGTCTGAAGCTTGGAGGTAGTAGGAGAACTATTTATCTCTGAATTTATCAATAGAATTTTAAATTGAGTAAGATTAAAATGAGTCCAGTATCAGTAATTAACAGTTCTGTGGTGAACAAGCTGGGATGAAATTTGAAAATGTGGCAGTCTATTAATTGTTAAGACCACAGGAGGTAAAGAATTTGCAGTCTTAGCATTGTGATAAGCAAGTTGAAGTAGAGACCGAGACTGAGTGATCTGGCATATTGTGGATTGGCTGTTATGGACTTTCCCATTCTCTGTGTTGTTGTTTGGAGATTTCTTCAGGAACCAAACCAGAGTTTGTATGTATAGTTCTTTCCACATAGGCACAGTTGTGCAATAAAAGCAAAGCTGATTGTTTTCTCTGTGTTTCATAATTTATTTTATGAATTTCAGTCTTTATTTTCCCAGATGAATATAGTGCCTTTCCATAAATGTGGGGGTATACTTTCTTCCATGAATATTTTTAGTACTGTGGGTCCATGCTCACTGTTTAGAACGTAATTTTCTGAGAGTGTTGTCTACCATCATTCTGGAGCTCATCTAAGGAAGAGTGTTGAAAAACTTTACCCACTTCTCTTGAAGAAAAGTTTTAAGTTATCTCACTGTTATGGATATATGATGTCAATTATTTTCAGGCTAACAGGTCTATAATGCCAGATTGTTGAAAGTACATGTAGAAGGTGGTTTCATTTTGATATCTTTATTCTGACTTTTTTTTCCTAGGAAAACAAAAATAAAGATTTTAGGTTAGACTCTGAGTAAAAGTTTGTTAAAAGGACATGAAGGGCAGTTTGATCTTCCTATATTCATGCAACAAGTTTATAGGCAAAAAGAGACACTACATTCCCAGGATGTATCACACGCTGTAAATTACAGAATTTGCCAGAGACAGTAAATGAGAAATGCTACTGTAGTGTAGGACTCCCCAATGTCCAGACCTTGCCTCACCTTCCCCCCTCTCAAAAAATCCAGAAGAATGCACAATAAAGAATCTTCTCCACTATAAAGAGAGGAATAAAGCAAATCTCTCTGAAATATTAATATAACTGTACAGGAATATGGGGCAGTCAAGGTGATCTTTGTAGCACTTTAGGCAGTCCAGTAATGAAAATTATGAGAAGGATCTTGTACAGGACAGACCTCATTCTTGCAAAAGATTGTCATGTTAAATAATAGTTTTTTCCAGTAATGGATACTAAGCAGATAAATACTGGATTTATTGTTTAGTCATTACATGCCAAGGCTCACAGTTTTCAGACTGGACATGAGTGTCCTCTTAAACCAGAGAGAGAAAGTGCCAGTATTCTGTTATATAGACAAATTGTTCATGTGTTTAGGTGGCAAATAACACACTTTTGTGTGTTCTACTGTCTGTAGAACAAGATTGGGAGTATATAACTTATTGTCTCTTCAAAAAGTAGTTTCTCATTGTCTCTTATAACAACTGTGATTTATATGAAGATTTAATAGTTTAAAGATATAATCAACCAAGAACTCTGTTAGCCAGAAAAAAACATTTACTCAAAAGCAAAACCATATGACAAACCTCCCCATAAATATAGCTAAGTATATTTCATTAATATTTTTGAACAAAATATGTGGTAACTTTCTAAATATTCTTTCGGAGAAGCTGAGTTTTCCTTCTTCAGAGAAGAAGAATTTAAGGTGGAAAAATACAGGATTTTTTTTTTCTATAGTGATAAAAACATGATTTACAGTGGTTGTCAAAATATTACATTCTTAGTCAGGGAAAAAAAATCGATCTCTCTTGGAGACCAAGCATCAAGGAGAAGAGAAGGCTTTGGGGAGACTTCATTGTGCCCCTCCAGTACCTGAAAGGGACTTACAAAAAGAAGGGAGAAGTGCTTTTATGCAGGCAGGTAGTGGCAGGACAAGGGGAAATGATTTGAAACTGAAAGAGGATAGGTGTAGGTAGGATACAGGTAAGAAATTCTTTACTCAGAGGGTGGTGAAGCACTGGAACTGGTTGCCCAGAGAAGTTGTGGGAGTTTAAGGCCAGGTTGAATGGGCCCTTGAACAACTTGATTTAGTGAAAAGTGTCCTTGCTCGTGGCAGGGGGGTTGGAACAAGACGATATTTAAGGTCCTGTCCAATCATTTGTGGTTCCAAAACTGATTAATAATTCATATTTTATAGTTTTGCAAAGTAGACAGAAAGAGAAGAATTATTTCAGAAATTTTATTTCCCCAACGTGTCTTAAAATTTAGGAAGTAGAGTGTATTTATTTTATGCCTTACAATATTAAGTATTTCCCTATTCCTAGAAAGGCTTGGAAATCTCTGCTATATGTAGGCAGGGAGTTGAGGGTCTGCTTTCTTACTTCATAAAGTAAATCCAGAGTATTTGGATTTTTGGATAATTGCCTTCCTTATCTAATCCCATGTTTCTGTAAAACATTAAGCTAGACTCTTATGTGGTATCAGTCAGTCCAGGTCAATTGATTTCTGCAAAGCTGTTCTGATTTCAGCATTGCCAATTGTTGTAGCCGCTGTCAAATTCATTCTGGGTGGAGAGCCACAAAACAATTGTTCTAGGCTGAAAATTGACCAGATCCAAGTGTTTTTGAGCTTCCTCTGCTTGGATGGTTGGTTGGCTGCAGCATTCTTTATTCTTTTTGCCCCTCCTGTTCTGCTCATGTCCCTTACTCCTGCTGCACAGAAGTGATATCGTACTGCTCTCACAGTTCATCTAAAGCTTAAAGAGAGGTTTCAGACCTTATTTTTCAGGATGATCATCAGGGACATCCTATGATTACAACAGGATTTTTCTGAGGGTGGAAAAATATGAAGATGTTTTTATACAAATTTAATTTAGCTAGTGAAAAGATTTTTTTAGATATGTAATTGTCCAAAGTTCTTTTCCCCCAGAAGACAATTGCATTTTGGGATCATAGCATGTTTCTCCTCCGAACAAGCTTTGTTAACTTACACAGAGGAAGCTACCTCTTGAATTTGTGGTGATTTGGAATGTTGTTCTTTTTCTTGGGCTGGTGACATGTAGAATTATGAGTATAGACATCCCAATGAATTTCTAAAAAAATTAAGAAGTAATTCAGTTGTTTGTTTCCAGAGAATTAAGTCCATTGCAATAGAATCAGCACAAAATGCAAACTGGGGATTGCACATACTATACTGTTCTAGTGTGTGACTCTTCTGGTATTACCATATTGAAGTAACTGAGATGAGCATAGGGCAATATGGGAAATTTTCGTAGGGAAAATTGTTGTTGGCATATTGCACAAACCTTTAAAAGATGGAAGTAAACAAATATTTTGAGGCTGAAATCAACAGATATTTTCTCAACAAGTAGGCTTAGCAGTAAACACAGAAAGACTATTTATTGAAGCAAGTTATGTACGTTTTAATTTCCCTTCCTCTTGTCTACATTTCCACATCAGCAATCAAGATTAGGACTCTCTGAGCCATACTTCTTTTGGGTTAGATCTGTTGTTTGCTGCTAGTTAATGTCTTCTGTGGAAATACTATATGAGAGAGTTCTTAGAGTGTGGTGTTACAGGCATGGAAAGATTCTAAAATGATGCTTGTCTTGTGTTGGTATCAGTTTGGAGCCCTGTTAAACTGCTGGAACTCGCGTAGTTACTTCTGGTTTTGTTTGTGTTTTTTAGATAACAGTTTCATTAAGAGTTATAAGAACATGTGATTCTATCTAAACTGTTTGCTAAAAAGCATTTTCCAATAAAATGCGGTCTCCAAACAGAATTTCCCTAAAAACTTGTCAGATTGTTTTTGGCCATAAATACAATATATTAAAATTTTTTAAATTTGGTAACACCTAGTACTGCAAATACAAAAAAATAGCAGAAAATTAAGGCACTATCAGGTCTTTTTACTATTGCAAAGGAGCAGAATGGCGTGGATAGAAATCAAAACCGATAAGGAATCAGACAAACATCTGAACAATAAAGACCACAAACCAAAATGAAGTGAAAGAACGTATTTTCAATCCAACTTAGAAAAATAGCAAAGATAGATTTATTTACTTTTCTTTCCTAATATGAAAGTTATCAGTCTTTAATACAAAGAGCCTGTAGTTTTCCTGCAGGCTTTTACCATGGGGACAAAGGTTTTGACCAGCCCTGTGCATTAAGAGATATGATAGAAATAGGGAATTGGGCAGGCTGTCCATGTCCAGTGAGGGTAAATGCTGGAAATACTAAAGCTGAAGGGCCAGTTACCAGTGAGCAAGCAGCCAGAAAAGTTGCACGGAGCACAGGCAGCAGCACAGCAGAAGTAAACTGAAGGTCTGTTTCCCTGTGCTTCCTCCTCTGAATCCATGCATTTGGCATCTCTCCTCTTATCCAGACTATTGCTGTGCTGTGTCTGACACAGCTGCCCTCAGCCTAGCTAGCTGGTAAGTTTGATGAGAATCACAGTGGACCTCCTCATGCTGAGCTGTGTGCTGGACTCCCACAGGCGCTCGATGCTGCTGATTCAAACCTAGTTCAAGTACCTGTGGGCTGCAGAACAGCAGCCCGTGAGGCTTAAGCCATGCTGGCAGGGCTAGTCTGTGTTTTTTGCTTGTTTCTTCTGTTTTGTTAAGTCACAGTTATTGAAGAAATGCACTTGCAGCAGTTCGAAATCAACACTGTGGGTTATTCAGGTGTTGTCACTTGCAGTGTATAGGAAGGTTTCTGATCAGTCAAGGCAACAAGAATCCAAAAATCCCAGACCCTGTCATTTATGCTACGTCCTAAAGTAGGCAGACATTTTTGGAAATGGGTGTTTCCACAAAACGGGTAAAGCTGAAACTAGGGTGTGGGCCAGGACTACTACCACGTAGGATGGAGTATTATAACCTCTGCTGGGTTATATGGGTCCTGCTCTGTACATGGCAGAGTACAGTCAGCCTTGGAGATAGAAGTGCAGGAAGCATGCTTAGAGGATGACATCAGTTAAGGTTAGAAAAATGAGTCTTGTAACATTTTTGCAACATCTAGGTTTTTTAATTTTGGCATTGCCCTCAGTTCAGTTGGATATTGGTGAAAAGTGTTACACGTAACTGAATACTGTTTGAGTATATACCATTTTAAAATTCTGCTGGCTGGTGTTACCTGTGCATAGAGATGTACACCAGCAGTTTTTTCAGATATTCATCACTAGTGTAATTAATTTGCTTGGTTTTGTTGCGAATGTTACTGTTCTTGGTGCTATGGGGAATTCAGAGTGGGAGGAGGGCAGCTGAATGACAGATTGGATGATGAGAAACAATTACAGCAAGTTTCTCCCAGCAAAGGCGTAACTGCAGTCCTTTAGATTTCCTAGGTCTTCAGTGTTCTCTGACATATTTCCAAGCTTGATGCTAGACAAAATTTGCAAAAACATCAAAAGTATTTTAAGCTCTGAGTTTTGCTCTGTGAATTCATTTGTCCCACTGAACAAGAGATCATCTAAAAATATATCCTATGTAGAGGAATGAATTTTTTTTCAGTGCTGACGTTCAGACAATTGGGCTCACCATTTAATCTGCAGAAGATTTTCTGTGGAGATTTCCCATGTCTAAGTCATTCATATAACCTTTGCAATGCATGCAATTTTGGATTTATACAACAGTCTCTTTTACAGGAAAAGCATGATAATAATTCACAGGCTTGCATAGAGAGGAACACCTCTTACAGTGAGAGCAAAACCATCTTGTAAGTGCTTTTATAGAAAAGCTAGCCAAAGAGATTTCACTCAATTTTAATTTCTGGGCTTACATTTCTTCTAAAAGAAAAACACTGTAGCTCAGATGTGTAGTCAGTAGCTGCAAATGCCTCAGTAGCTCCATTATTGACATGTGACTTCTGAATATTGATTTTCTTCTGTAGAAATGCAAAAGTTCCTTAGGAAGCAATATCCATACCAGATATCCATACTAGATAGTATAGTGTATATGGTTTAGAAATACCTTTAATACACATGATTTTAAAAAATAATCGGAAAATTTTGACTTCCACAGCCTATAGAATAAAATTTGGTTTTGTCAGTGAGTTACATTTCTGTACGTACAGCAAACAGATCCTAATTAAATGTGAGTTCCAATAAATATGAAAAACCAAAGCAAAATAAGTAAATAGAATTTAGTTTACCTCATATGTCATAAAATATCAAATGAATTATGCATGCTTGGTGCAGTTTTTCAGGAACGCAGAATGCCGACTACGCTACATGTGCTCAGTCATCAAATCCAGACGTTGCTATTACAATCCTTGACTTTATTCGTCTTATATTAAATTCAGTTCCGAAAATTATTATGCTTCATGTTTCCAGCAAAACTCTAGAGATGCAGTCCTATCTTACCTTTCCTCGTTTTACTGAGTTGGAATAAATGACAAGGCTCCCGTGAGACCAGAAAGATAAGTTTTCACATCGAGATATGCAAACCTTTCTTTTCAAGCAATGTTGTAACTCAGACACAAAATAACTGGGTTACAACACATCATTTGATGTTACATCACTTGTTTTCCAGTGCTTTATTTGAAGTGTTTAAAGCTTAATTAATCTCAACAATAGTAGGGTGACAGGACTGAAAGGACTCTTGATGGCAATTTCATAATCAGTGAGCTTTTAATTAGAGACCCTTACCATACTTAAAAAAACAAGTCTTTTCTTCATTAAACAATTGGTCAAGACTTGTTGCAGGCAATTCCTTTGTTTTATTTATTTTACGTTATTTTACTTTGAAGTAGTTGGCCCATGTATTTAGAGTGCTGAAAGTAATGGAAAAAGGTATTTTCTGTTTTGTTTTTCAGATTATACTACAGAGGTCACTTACTGCTTTCTTGCTGTGTTAACAGTCTGTCTCAGGAAGCAGTAGGGCCTTTGAGTGTGTTTAGGAGGATGGGAAGGTTTATTTTCATGTCTGCATATAGTTTTAGATGTTTACAATGAAATCTGTGTAAATGTTAGAGTTGAGAAAATCTATGACATTCTGTATTGAACTTCCACTGACCTCTGGATGTTCTAGTTCAAGGAATTTTTGCGGCTGAAACATGTTGCTCATTTGATGTGCAGGATAATTTTGTGTATTTGTTGATAGCATTGGTGTGTATGGTTGTCTTTGATATTATTTATTTGTATAATAGCAGTTTATTTGTGTAATAGTTCTAAATAAAAAATAAATGCACTGTAGTTAAGGTAGTATTAAAAGTGCAATTTTTCCTTAGTTACTAAAGAAATAAACTTTTTCTAATAGTGTCTGTCTTGAAATAATTCTGAGGTTAGACATATTTTTTCTTATATTGATATAATAGCTATTATCTAATATATCTTATTCCTGTTGCACATTCCAGTTCAGATTTAGTTGTGCTCTTTCTCAGTTAACGTGTGATTTTTGTTCTTAACATACGTTTAAATCCCAGTGGATTCAGCTACAAAATCAAGCTCTGAATTTGTTCTTCACTTGAGTAAAGGGTGGTGTAATATGCCTCAGTACCATCCAAACGCTCTTGTAATTTCATATTCGTTCTATGAAAGTGCTGTAAAACTTTGCCATTTTCTACAGATTATGCTGGTTCATCTCTAGGTATGTCATTAATTTTATTTTGTTGTCTGTGTTTCGTTTCAGCTTATCTGAGGTATTTAAAATCCTCTTTCAAAGGAATTTGAAGTATAGAGAGATGTACTAAATGTAAGAATTGTAACATTACTCTGAATAGCATTTAAAATATTTATGTTTCAACCTTGAACTTCAATTGAGAATTCTGTCCATAGATAAAATTCCTGTGTCCATCAGAAAAAGGCACTCCAAAGTAAGGACAAAAGAATCTCATATATTAAATGGTGCATATTTACTATCTGTCAAAGAAAAGAGAAGGTAATTGCAAGTTAATTATCACAGTAACTTGTGTTTGTCTTGTGGATAGTGTGTACTTTCTAACTTCAGGTAGGGATCCTTCACTTAAGCATGCCAGATGCAGAAGTGAAAAATGAGTGAAGCTTAGAGCAATACTGCCATGGTACACAAGAGATGCCAAGGATGGGAGGGCTGTGAGACACAAAGCAGAGGAGTGGGCATGGCTTACTTAAGATCAGGCAAAATCTTTTCACCAGGAGAAAATTCACCATTTTTGCTAATCAGATTGCAAAAGATAAAAGCATGAGTGAATTAGTGACCCTCTCAATGCATTAAACAGTGAATTTGAAATTGTTGAAAAATTGAATCAGTTCCAGGCAGCTGTGAGCACTTAAAATATCTTTCATTGTCTCCAGGATTTTACAACTTCACTCATCTTTTATGAGTTTTTTAATATGAAAAATATAAAATCATGTGAGATGGAGCTGTAAATAATCATGCATCAATTATAAGTTACTCTATATGCTACAATACCCATATATACTCTGGATTAGTTTGTATGAAGAATTGTTCTTGGCTTTATGTATCATGCATACAATTAAATTTTAAAAATAAAAAAATAAAATATGTTGTCACACATTACAAATTAGATATTCAAAATATATGGCTGTAAAATATCTGTTTTGTAGCTAGCCATCCTAGCTAGCTAATATTAGTCTTGTGTTCAGCTCTTCATAGATATACTTGTGTATAGTATCTTTATGTCTTCAAAAGAAATATTTGCAAAGTTATGCATAAATGGTCAACTTTATATAGTGTTGTGCACTAGAAAATCCAGGTGTTTATTAGTGAAAATGTTTTCAGAACAATGTTTTCAGAGAGACAGGTAGCTCCTTGTGACTAATGCATCAGTTTCTGTGTCCTGTAACTATATAATGGCAGGGGGGAAAACAGTGTAATGGAATTAGATTGTAAAAATTGTAAAAAATCTTTTTTTGAAGAGTGGGGTTGGAAGTCAGTAGTACATGAGTCCTTTAACTGAGGAGGATACAAAAAGAGGTCTGTATTTGTGGAGAGAATTGCAGATGATCTATTCAAATGCATCTAACTTGTCAAAACAAGGAAAAGTGCTCCATGAATGTCAGCAGAATAGAACAGAGGGATATAGCCAAGTCTCACTCTTCATTTAAATGTCTTTGGGAAGACTTTCAGTTTGGATCATTTCATAGCTCTTTTTTGTGACATTAAAGTGGCAATGAGGAGGTTTTTTTCCTAGTTTGAGTTTATACTGAAGTTTTTATGTTCTCAGGATGATAGTACCCTAACCTGAGTAAAACATTAGGTCTTCCTTTACTCTGATTTCTCAAGGAGGGGCTAATGCTCATTCTAGTCCTCAGTTACCTGCATCTTGCAGACTTTGCAAAGATTATTTTGGATAATGGGTACCCTGGAAGAAGAAAGACCTGATACTCTCAATCTATTTAGCTTGTTTTCATTGAACTCAAACTTCCTGAGAATTATTCCAACAAACTACAGGAATTTATGAACTGAAAACAGTTTGCAAGAACACTGAGACATGGATTTGAATAAACTCATGCAATGATGCCATTGATCAGTTAACACTGACTCTTAACTGGGGCAGCATAAACACTTTCATCACATGTGATAATACAGCATGAAACAACATAGCCTTAGTTATACCAAGGTAGACAAAACACAGGATGAATATCTGCAGATAATTTTAAATCAAGTTATTTTAGCTGAAAAAAGGTATGGTGGAAGACCTTTCTCAAGATAGCTTTTGCTTTGTTCTCATTTATCAAAAGATGCTAGCTAAGCTATGCATCCATGGCTGGTCCTTGTTTTCTGTATAAAGGAACAATTGGCTCTTCAAGTCACATTTCCTAGAAGATGTGCTAGTAGTTTCTGCTATAAACAGCCCCAAGATCAATCACTTTCTTACAGTGCATCTCTCAGTGAAACAAAGTACAGTTTAACACAAAAGTCTTAAATAGCACAAACTGCAGAGACTTTGGCCAGAGAGTAGTACATTATGCTAAAAATCAAAATAAAAGCAGACTAATGCATCTTTCAATCCCACTAGCTGCCCCTTGTCTCACATAAAAGAGCGAGCATCCCATTAAAAATGAGAAGAAAAATCCTGAATATTTTCTGTAAGTGTGATCTCAGCAACAGTAAAATAATCACTTTCACATCACTTTTGAGTGTATCATAAAAACATGAGAAATGTTTTATAGGAATCACTCACATTGCAGAAAATGAAGAAATGTTTTACTGTAGTGAAGCCTTGTGTGTCAAGGAGCAATATTATTTTTCTGTAACAGTGTCATTTCCATAACATGGGTATAATAAAATAAGTTGCAAAAGAAAGCAAGACAGTGTTGTTTTCCTCATAATTTCTTGCAGGAAAAGTAATAGGTCGAAAAAATGTATTGCAGGGTGAAAATTATGTGAGTGATTTCACACTGGTTTGTTGCATAGGGAATGGTACCAGCAAGAAGGCACCAGAAACTAAGTTACAGGAGAATCAGCTTGATAGGGTATCAAGGCTCTAATAAGATCAGGAAAAACATCAGTGATATGAGTAGGTTAAACTGGTAAGGGGAATTGATGTTACACAAGCCTGGGAAACATATTCAGGGAAAAAAGCCTATTTGATGGAATGAGACAGGAGGTGAATTCAAAGGTGTTGCAATGTGTGTCAATGTACAGAACATGGGGGCAGCTTTAGCAGCTGCACACTTCATGAATGTGAGAACTGAAACCCAGATGTCAGGAAGGCAAGAAGAGAGATAAGCACCTGGGTGAATATTTTCACAAACTAGCTGGAGTGACATAGTTCTTAATTAATTCCAGTATATATTTTACTCTGTGATGCTAATAGATTTTGATCCAAGTGTATAAAGTTGTAGGCTCATAGTATTCTAAAATATGTTAAAGCAAACTCACACTGCACAGCTGTGGAAGCAGTTCTGAAAACTAATTGTACTGTCTTGTAGTCCAGGACTACATTTAGTCAACAGAATTTTTATGGGGAGTGTCAATATTGTCGGACGCAGAATCAGAGACAAGAGAGTTACAAACATACAGCATTTGCATTCAAATAGGAGTGCAATTCTTATTTTCTGCTTTTTTGGTTTTTTCTATTTAAAAATAATGGAGGACATTAAATCTTGAAATGACATATGCACTCAAATTTTACAGCCAGCACAATTTTTTAAGGTTACAGAAGTGATGTCAAATTTCCATTTGGAAAATAAAGGCTGCCCAAGAGCTGATCTTGAAAACTAGGGTAACTTTTAAAGCCCCACATAGTTCCCCTGGAAGTCTAAAACCTACACTTACATCAGCATTTTCATCAACATGCTGTTTCTGGGCACTGTGCTTCCTATGTCCTTAAGCCACGGCCCATGACATCAAATGAGAAGACTTAAAAAAAAATACTTTAAAAGAAAATGTTAGGGTGTTTTAATGTCTTCCAGATATTTAATATATTTTTTAATTGACCAAGTCTTTCTGTATGTTGTTTATAAAAATATATTTAAATATATTTTTAAAAAGGTGATTTAAACAACTGGCAGCAGCTAGAAAGCAGAGCATCTGAGAGCAAAGCTGTAACAAATTATTAGAAAGAGTGGTATTCCTCAAATGAGGTCAGTTTCTTAATGGTAGCAGGTATTCATACTGTGATTTCTGATACTGTGGTATTCTTGGTAAACTAAAATTTCACTTGCCTTTTTGGCAAAGGTATCTCCCTTTGAATTGAGACTAGAAGCTGTTGTTTCTTCTTTCCCTTTTAAAGTCATACCCTAGGAGAAACTTCAGTTTACAAGCCTCCAAAACATTTTGCACAATTACACTGGGCTAGAAAATGAGCTTGTTCTCTCTTTTTGTGTAAGTTAACTCTTTTTAAATACTTGTCCTAGTAAATCTATACCTTCTATTGCTTACAGATTTTTGAATGGACGAATACCATATATAAGTCATCCAACACAAATCAGGCCATTTAAGCATAGGAGATTTGTTCCCATGTATCAGGTGTTTTATTTCTAAAAAGTTGTTCCAGAAGGAAAAATGCAGGTCTTATAATACTTCCTGTTATCTGTTTTTAGAATGGCACATTTATTTTTAAATAGTCTGAGGAATAATTTGTCTTTTCAATGAACTTCACAAAGAATTTTCACTTTCAAGAACTCCTCTATCAAGCTTTTGTGTGGCACCAATTAACACAGCCACTTACATATTCCAGATGTTCACAGTGTTCCCACTTATAGTTTCAAGAGCTACTGCATGCTCTGACATGGGATTAGTTTCCAGCAATTGAACTTAACTCAAACTGAAAACAACAAGGAAGAGAATATGTTTTAGAAAAGGCTAGTTCTGTATGGATGCTGTATAGAACAGCATTACTTTTTCTTCTGTCTTTGAAAGAACACCCTCTGTGGGAAGCAATGAAATGCATGAGGGTCAGAATTCTGTGACCAGGTTCTGTTAGGTATTCCACATGAGGAGGGTTTAATGTTTAAAACAAAGTGTACTTACCTGGAAACATTTTATGTTATGTGGGATTTTGATTTCGCAGAATGATAATGGCAGTATATTGAAACCAGCATGTGCCATTGTTTAGCCATTGGAATATATTGTGGGATCGCAGTACAAATCTCATTTTCACTATTGGCCCTCCTGTGCTCACTGTCATGATGCTGAGTATCCCCCAGTGCTGGGAAGGAATATGTGTGTTAAAGCCTGCTCAAGCCCATTACTCTGTTCAAAATTATTTTTGTCAGTTACTCAGTTCTATACTTTCTTGGGTTGAGCTACATATGCACTTACCATGTGCTGGGCCAGTTAACTCAACAAGCCATTCACACTCCTTTGATTAACTCAAGCATAAACATTTCCACAAGCAGTTAATCCACTGAATTGATACAGGCATTTATCTAAACTGGCTCTCCAGTCTCTCTTGGGTTCAGTATTCTTTCCAGCAGTTGTGGTCTGTCATTTCCTACATTCTTTGCTCAGCTTCCTAAGTACATCACCCTTGCCCAGCATACCTCCTTTAGAGGTTTGCTGAACAAAAATCAAAAGGTAACTTTTTAAAATAAACAGGTTTATTTAAGAAAAACAGGTTTGCAAAGGAAAAAATTAAAGATGGGCTAAATAAAGATCAAAAGAGAAGAAAAAGAAAAATGAATATATGTACGTGCACAGAAGTGTAGAGACAGTCAAATGAATAAGATACAGCCTTCATACCATGAGCACCTTGTAGCACTACACAAGTGTAGGTGTCAGTCTGGAGTAGTGTCTTCAAAGTCACATCTTATTTCATTGTATACAGCAGTTCCATGAAGGTTTCATAAGGCACCAGGTAATTTAAGGACTGATTATCATGTAAATCCTAAAAGTAGACATTTCTACTTCTGTCCAAATGTTTAATTCGTAAATTTAGATCAAGATTCTTAATCATTTTCTATGCCAT
>WBND01000182.1:1397963-1440694 GCA_013398595.1 Tychaedon coryphoeus
AAAAAAAGGAGCATCCTCCAGTGTAAACGATGCAGAGGCTTCAACACATAGATTCCTGTGTTGTGATGGAGTCAGAGTCTGTCATAATCTGAAATACACTGGTCTTGCGCCAAGGAGGGTAAAGAGGCATTTTAGAGACATTTTTTTTTTTTCTGCATGAATGTCTCTGTTTGCCAGCCAGGCTCTGGCAATTGCAAAGAAGATTCTAGAAGCAGTTAAACCCTCGTGAAGAGACAGTATAAAAATGCTTGACGACAAACATTTGGATGTAGATCCTATTGGAAAGGACTTGAGCAGATTCTAATGTATTTAGAATATCTCTTACAGAGATTTGTCTCGCTCATTCTTAGCTGCTTCAGAAGCAGAGACTAAATGCCCACCATACAGACCAGTCATAGATAGATCTTTCAACATATCATCTTTTCTGGAAAATTTTCACCAAGTCTTTTTGATTCTTGAGGTCATTTAATGACTGCCTTGGGGATTTTTTGTGTGAAATATGTTTAACCATTCTAGTTGCTCTAGAGAAGAGTCTAGTTCAGCAGCATAGAAACAAAAACTTTCTCAAAGACTTTGCTTCTTGAAGGATAAAGGTTTTTTCCCTTCTGTACGAGAAATATTATTCTTGCCCATAATTTATTGTACAAATATATTCAAAACTTACGGAGTATAGATGCTGTTGATTTTCATTTTCTGAGAGTATATACAAACAAAGACATTACGAGTTGTCATTGTATTGATGAATATATTGTTCTGATGCATTCCTTTCTCTGAAGAAATTTTTCCTGATATCCAGCCTGAATCTCCCCTGGCACAGCCTGAGGCCATTTCCTCTTGTCCTGTTGCCAGTTGCCCAGGAGAAGAGACCCTTATATTGAATACATTCTGGTACATGGATGTTAATATTAAGTGTTGTGCTTTTTGGTTTTTTTTTTAATTTTTCCTATTAAAAGAGAAATCTTCTCAGTGAAATACGATGGCAGGCTAAATCTTACTTAGTAATATGGGGTGTCATTGTTCTAGCCTTGTGTATCTGAATGCAGATAATATTTTGATGACATTGAGAATTGATGTGAGTCAGCAGTTGGTTTTTGAGCTCTGGCTGTGTAATCAGTCATTAAAAACTGTATCACAATAATGGATTTGGTTTTATTAAACATACCCTATTTATTAAAATAAATTTACCAGCAATTAGTAATTATGTAATGAGGTCACATTACAAAGTAAAAACTAACAACAGTTAATCAAAAGACATCCTCTCTGTGTGGAGTGCAGAGAGAAGAGTTGGTGGTATTGAGGTTAACAAGCTAGATGTGATTTTACTTAAATTATGGCTCTCTATGGCCTATAATTCCTTTTGAAGGATGGAGAAATAAAGAATGGATGTAAATTTCTGCATCTCAAAATACATTAATTAACAATTTTTTATTAAGTGCTCTAAATTTAATTTAGAAATTGTCTTAGCCACTTAAAGAAGAGAGTGGTAGAATTTTTCAGAATTTATTTTATACATATCTGCATTCTTTTTCTGACAAGCATTTTTTGAAATATGAGAGATAACTGTTACTGAAATTCAGGATATCCTACCGTATATTTTGTAGTGCTGAACAGGGAGTCTGTGGAATTTCTGGATCACTTATTTAGGCGTTTATAAGCACAAAGCATATATTATTTGTGAAGATACTTAAAAGTTGTATGGAATCCTGTAGAGCTTAATGACAGCTTTAAGTGGAAGATAAGGAAATAAGGAGATAAGGAGAGTCAGTTACTCCCCATGTTTTTCTTATCACTGTCCAAAATATGATCACAGAACACTGTAAAATCTTGTGTATAATCACAAGGGTCTTCCAATCTTCTTGAATGTATTAGTAATGTGGAGTAAGGAATATCATTAAAATAAAAAAAGAGATGTGGATAAAGTAGAATTATACAACTGAATTGTTTTTAAGGATGAACAAGATTAGCAGATGGAAAGAAAATATATTAATTTAATTTGATTAGATTTTCCTTATAATTTGAATATAATCTAATACAATAAAAAGACCAGGAGCAGTTGTGGTCACATCTGCCAATGAAACTCTGAAGAGAAAGGTTAATTTTAGTGAGGATGAGTAAATTGAAGCATTTGATACATTACTTTTGGTCTTAGCTGTTCAAAGTATTTGTTTAGTGTTTATTTTGTTCCCTCATTTTTCGATTGCCTTACTGAAGAATGAAACCTTACTTCTTAACTGAGTGGATATGCAGATAGACCACCACTGTTCACATTTTAATGACTTTGCATTTTCCATTTTGATGTCTTAAGAAAGAAAGGTAGAGAGGTTTAACAGGTTAGTGCATTGTTTTTCTCTTTCCTGAATACATATCAGTGGGAAAAAACAGGTAAGTGAGTCTCTTACCTTTTGCCAGGAACTTCTCAAGGGTTACCTTTACCAGGAGAGGAACTGGGGAATTCATTTGGAAAAAACTAGATAGAGAAAACTCTTCATGTATTTGTCAGTGACAGCAGCCTTTCTTATAAGTGATAAAAGAGTTCCTCCCCTTCCATTGCCTTCCCCTTTTCTGGGACAGATTACAAAGACAGAGTTTGTAATTCCTATTAACTCATGACAAGACTAGCTTGCTTTTGAAACATATCAATATTAGGACTGTAATTGTTGGTATCTATATTGACTGAATAAACTTTTCATTTCTGAAGGCAGAATTTGGATCAGCAAGCCATGATTTGAATCATATTGCTGAAATGACCTGCTTCCATAGGAGCTTTCTCTTCTTATGTGCATTAGTTACCTTCTAGCCTTGCAGCACATTGTTGTGCTGCTCTTACTTGAATAATTATTTAATGAGATTTGTTTTAACATTCTGGAAAGCAGGATGAGTTTGTTGGGGATTTTTTAAAAGAATAAATCTGAAAATGAAAAAGTGACATGTACTGAGATGACTTGTTAGGATAATTATTCCATTGATAATTAAGCTTTATTCAATAGTGGCCATAATACACCCTGGCGTCCCTTTCTCTCTGAGCTTCTGCTTCCCAGCATCCTCATTCAGGTTATCAAGGGTCCCACGGTGTCAGTGGTGGCTGTGCTGTAATCTGTCCCCAAATAATCATGCTTCCTTCTCTCTCCCATACAACCCCATGGGCTGGTAGAGTATTGGATAAAAGGCTCAGGGGAAATTCTTGTTATTGTGGCTTTATTCCAGTTGCAAAGTCTGATATCCCTCCAGTTGTTTCTTTCTTAAATTTTTCTGCCCTTTATGGCAAATGATCTAAAGCTGGGTTTATCAGTCCAAGGTACATTATTGATATGGTATTAATCTATCTGTCAGTACTATCAGAGATGTCAAGCTTTTTGTTTTGGGTGGTTTTTGTCACCACTGAGTTTTCTGTTAAAATCAATATCATATGAAGTGTAGAGATGGGAGCCAAACTTTTAGTAAAACAGTTTGAAAAGTACAGCTGCTGTTTGAAAAATTGAGGTTTGTAGTGATTTTAAAAATACATGCACAAGAGATATAGGCAATCATCTTTCCCATACACATATTTGTGTCATTACAGTTTTACACAGAAATGGTTATAATTTCCTGGGTTTTGTGCAGAGCTACCTAAAACTTGGACCTGCCTGGCGAAGGGAAGGCTCTGGGAGGAGCCTAAGGCACCTTTCACTACCTGAAGGAGACCTGAAGTAAAGCTGGAGAGGGGCCTTTTACAAGGGCCCATAGTGACAGGACAAGGGGTAATGTCTTTAAACTGAATAAGAGTAGGTTTTGAGTAGATATTGGGAAGAAATTTTTTACTGTGAGGGTAGTGAGGCACTGAACAGGTTGTCCAGAGGGGTTGTGGACTCCCTAAGTTAAGCTGATCAAGACCAGGCTGGGTGGAATTCTGATGACAGCCTGGTCTGGTGGAAGGTTGTCTGTCCACGGCAGTGGATTTGGAACTAGATGGTCTTTATTGTCCCTTCCAACCCAAACCATTCTATGATTCTATGGTTCTCTTTATATTATTTTGTATTGTTTTACTATCTGTGATGTTTTCTATCCTCTTTGTTAAAAAATGGAAATGTCACAGAGAAATTTATCTATAAAGCATGGTACTTGTTTAATAAGAAACTATTTTTTAAAATTACTCTTAAGAAGGATGGTAATGTGCTTTCGTTTTTCCTTGGTACTTACTTATTTGATAAAAATTAATAGGAGGCTTTAGCTTTGTATTGCATTTCGGCATTACATATTCTCTACTTCAAGCATGATATGTACAAAATCATTCTAGTAGTTTCATCTGTCCTTTTTTTTTTCAGATAGGTCAGGAAAAGTATCCATAAGGTAACTATTCTAAATTACTGCAGTTAAACTGACAGTGCACTGAGTGGTCTTGAAAAGACTTTTTTTCTTTTTTTTCTTTATGAAGTTCAAAGTATATCTGTTACATGCTCAGCCATGCAAGTCCTTGAGATTACCTTACATTCATTTTTCATGTTTTAGTGGGTAAATTCTTTAAAAATGAATAGTCTCTTTTTTGCCTGCACCCATATTAAAGTAGACATCTTTGTTACGCAGTCATATACTTATGCTGACTTAAATCAGTTTAGGATTTTACTGGGCATGTGGATGTATGATTCCTAACTTCCATGGCCTGAAAATTGTACAGCAAAATGCATTTAAGGTTACAAATGACAGAAGATAATGAAGTCTGTAAAATACTTTGCATTTCTGTTTAATTTTACTCAAAATGCTTCTGGTATTAAAAACCATGAAAAAAAATTGTTTTAGTTTTGTTGGTTCAGTTCTAATCACAGAAAGATCTTTGTATATCCCAACACATCACTGCAATGCCAGGCAGAAACAAAGCATGACCAACCTTCTGCTGGTAGCAAAACAGCTGAAGAAGCAGCTCAGGAAGAAGTGAAGCACTGAGACAAAGAAGAAGCACTGCATCAGCATTTTAATAACTTAAAAAGATACGATGATTTTTTTACATGAAATTTAGATAACTTTTTCTCTGGCAAGATATTAAGGGTCATGTTTCTGTCATGTTTCTGTACTGTTTCAGCATGGATTTATGTTAGATTTTCCTTAGGAAAACATTTGTAAACTGAACAGTTAGTAACTGAAAAGCATACTACAGGCTTATTTGATAGTCTGATACATTTAAAAGATCTGTGAAAAAATTGGCAAAAGATTGTAATAATATCAGTGCTCTTTGTTAATACAAAAACTGGGTTTTTTGTAGCTCTTTACTGAATTTATGATAGCTCAAGGATGTGGCATGGGTGTCATATTTGCCAGAAGCCAATACTTTCCTTGTGTTATATAATCTCTGTAAAAAAAACTTCAGGAAGGGGCAGTCTATATTTTGATGTTATGATGATAGATGCATCTGTCACAGCAAAGCTTTAAATTATATAATTCAGTCAAAGGGCTGTGGCTCAGTAGTTTGTCTAGATTCAACGCCATGAAGCATGGTGGTAGAAGTGTGGGAGTTACAGAGAAGAAAGCAGTTTTTCAGCAAAAGCTGCAAAGTCAGCTGGACAGCAGTGTGCAGCGTATGTTAATATCCCTATACTAATATGCATGTTGTACTTTTCCCCAGTTGTTTTAAGACTGAAAATGTAATATGAATTTCCAGCATTGTGGAGGATGAGTAATGATTCACAAAAGAGAAATAATTGCATAAAGTTATTTATTTTTACTTTTTCTGATTATCTAATTTTAACAGGAGGATTTTGATTTCCTTGTTTGGTAGATTTTTCTTTGAAGATAAATTCTTTCCAAAAAAATCATGTTTTAGCATTTTCCATCATAATTTTTCTGTAGCTGGTCAATTGCCTTTCACTTTCAGCTAAATAATTAGTTTACAAGTTGAAATCCCATTTATTCAATGATCTGTGAAGCCCTCATGTTTTAAAGGGCATATAAAAAATCATACAACATGTAATATTTCACTAATGGGATTTAACAAAACCAACAAGCCAACATAGGTTATAAAATCCTCCTACTAGTCTGGTCTTTTAATACATTTGTCTCTATAAAGATAGCAGTGTGATAAAACATTTTGTTGAAAAAGTGCAATAAAAGTACTAAGAAAGTAGTGTAGCTTCTGTCTCTCTCTGTGATAGTCATATAAGGGGTGTTATTTTCACTTAGCAAATGCATCCTCATGATACTGCAGAATTTCAGATCAGAATAATTGGTGTGAAAGTCATAGTACTATAAAATGCCATATAAGCATTTTAAACCTTGCAATTTCTGGGTCCATAGTTAAAAGTTTTGATCATTCTAGTATACTATTGCACAAAATGATGAAAAAGAAGAGAGCAGTGGAAATGATAAGGAAGATAACACTTTATTATTAATTACTCTTTCTAAAGTAATTTTTATTCTTAAGGTAATATATTTTATTTTGTTCGTGATTTATTTCACAAAATGAAAAAATATATAGGATAATAGTTGCAGAGGATTTACAAATAATTGTAATAATAACTTATACTAATATGAATTTTTGACAAATCAAATGGAACCTGATCCCATCATACATCACAGATATAAACTGGCAACTGCGTTCAGAGCTTTACTTTCTCCTTCACAAGGGGAAAGTTTTCTCGTAATTTTCAGTCTGTCTGAGCTCATAGTAGGAGTATTATATTTCATCTGCAGTTTACACACATCATTCCCTTATACTATATATGCCTTGGAATAAATAGATACTTTAATATTTAGGAATCTATTAATTATACTGAACATTCTAGTGATGTTTCCTTGACCCAGCACTTGTTCTTGCACTTTTCTTAATCTGACTCTTATTTCCTAATCTGTTTCACTGTTAGTGACTGTGAAAATCTGAGCAATAGTTATTCTCTTTAATTTGTTTTATTCTCTCAGGTTTTGTCTGCAGCTGTCTGAATTAACCTAATTAATTGCTCTTATATTAAGTTTTTGATACTATTTAATTTTTGTCCCTTCTTTGCCTGTTTTGGGTTTAATAGCATCATTGTTGTTCAGCTGCACTACTTGCATTTAAAGTGTGATAGGATGGTGAAAACTATGATCTACCATTTGCAAAGCACAAACAAAATAATGAATAAATAATGAAAAGCTTTTACTTGAAAGCATGTGGGGTCACTGGGCAAATTCATATTGTCATGAAAGTAGCACATGTCAAAGACTTTGATGTCCCATGGTGAGAAGAAATATAAAATAGCAATGCAGACCTAATTATTTCATAATATTACATAAATTTATGTGTACATAATATTATTTAGCTTATTTAAATATAGAATAATGACTGAGGATCCTCTTTTGAGGCTTAAAAGAGCTTTGATTTTGTAATAATCCATTGTAAGATTAAGTTAAATTGTAGTACTTGGTACTTGTTCAGTCTGTTGATGCTGGAGTGCATGTTGAATGCAAGGATAAAAGCTATTCCCTAAAGTGACAGGAGAGAGGCTATTGTCTGTTTGATTCCAGCTGCACACATATAATTGCAGCTGTAGTTAGTTGTAAAAGAATTGCTTTTTAACTGAAATATCGAACTAATATATTTCTTCTACTTTGTGTCCCGAGTTATTAATTCCAGAGTATTTAATTATATTTCTTTGTACTATTTCTACTTGCATATTAAAGATTTCAGAAAAATTATTTCAACTTTATACATGGTATCACTAAAACAGAAAAAAATCTTTTAAACAAGTTTTGGAGGGTTTTTAAGATAATTTTATTTTTTCCCCAGTGGACTTGACTTATGCTGTTAGTGGAGTTTATTGGACCAAATCTGTTTGTCAAAATACTTTAAAACTGAGGTTGTTAAAATATATCCTAATTGCATAGTGTGAATTTAAATTTTGCTAATATTTTATTTAGGGAAGGCATTCTATAGAATACTTCCTACTTGCATATTTTATGTGCTGTATATAGCCTTTAACCAGAATAGGTTACACTGACTAAATAACACTTCTTTCCTTAAAAATATAATTCACTTCTATATATAGACATGAGGTACTACTTGTTAAAGTACAGCACTGTCCTCTTTGTTAATTGTGTTTTTTCAAGCTTTTACAAAGTTATCCTATAATCCCAAACTCTTTATCTTCCTCCCACATGCACGTGGTGTTGCTTTACTCTTGTATGAGGTTGACTGATCACAGCTGTGGGAGAGAGGAGAGGGAGCACTGTGCTGAGTGCTATCATAATGCATTCATTCTATAGGGAGAGGCAGAACAGCATCTTACACAGACACAGCTTCTGTGGTGCCTTTGTCTCAGTGAAGTTGTGTTAGTTAAGTCGTTATGTCTTTCATGTGCAGCAAGGGGGGCTAGAAAATATCATGACCACTACTGCAAACACTGATTAATGTTATGTCCTTGATTGTTAATGGAGAAATAGGTATGCATACAGTATTTTTGTGTTGAATAACAAGGTAGCAATGACTGTTCAACTTCTTTCTTTCACTACACACATAATGTGATGTCAGGTATGAAATCAGAAGTGCAGTTCTGCTGCACATTGACTTTTATGTGGTCTTGTTATTGATACTAGGTCAGATAAAAATACACAGCCATTAGCATACTAGAAGAGATCAAAAGCACTCGCTGAAGAAAACATTCCTGAGAGTGTTGTGTTAAAAGCAGGCTCTTTTGCTTCTTTAGCTTTCTTCTCAGATATTGTCTTGCAATTTAGTTAATTGATGTTAACATACAGCATGTATTTTCCTTTTGATCAGGCATTTTTGAATGCCTATTCATTCAGGTAGGCAAAGGATTCAATACTCGTGTTTACTGTTTTCTGGATATTTTACATGTACTTTATTTACAGGTGGGAGAGAATTGAGGAATTAATTTCATTGGATTAGTACAGATATTTTGAACTACAGTTGAATATCAAAGCAGGATAGGAGAAGTATTAAAAAAGTATGGACAGCTGAAGTATTGGAAGATTATTAAAATTAGGTTTTTTATAAGTGCTTAATGTAGCTGGTATACACAGGTATTATAGGTGCAACAGTTTTTACCACTTCATGCTTTCAAATACAATGTTTTCCTCAGAATTCTTGTGTTAATAAATGCTTCTGTGCTTTACAAAATGCTTCTGTAGTAGATTGGAAAAAGGAGGGTACACTGATATATATATATATATATGCAATGGTGGCTGGTGGGATTGTTTTTTGAAACAGTAAGGTCATGGTTCATCTCAGCACACATTTCTCAGGCTGACTTCACAGAATATTTTGTGACAAAGTCTAGCTTCAAGAATTGTTCTTCAGAGTGAATCATAATTAGAAATTACAGAGGTCTTGTAATTTTCATTTTAAAAAATATTTTAAACAACATATAAATGTGTTAATTCCACTCTGCATAAATGGGAGCCATCAGTTGTATAACAAGTTTTGTCAAGTTTTGTGTTGTAAATATTTTAGTTTAAATCCTACTGTGTATATGATACTGACATACGAATATTTTTAAATTACTGTTTTTGCACTATGGAAGCATATAACTCAAAGAGCTATGAGCAAAATTTTTTCTTATGTAGTCCACTAGGTTAAATATTATTAGATTTCCTATGTCTTCCTCCACAACTCCTATGGGTGTATATAACTCAGGAGATAGAGACATCTCAAGTTCTGCATGTGAGGCATGCAAAAATAATGAAAGGCAAGTGCAGAGGCACTTCTGTGTAATTGTTTTTTCCGTTCAGGCAGATCAGAAAAAGATAGAGGCTAAGATGAGAGTCAGATACATTTGCTTGCCTCAGTTACACAGTTATGGGTAGAAAAATTATCCAATTTATGCAGAAGCTACTATTCCAGTGTTCCAGACTGTGGAGTGTACATGAGTTTAAGAGAGCACTTCTACAGCCAAGTAAAGCCCTACATGATATTTCCATTGATCTCATTAGTAAACTATTACTAAACTATTACTAAACAAGGTAAAGCAAATTACAAGTTTATGTATGATTTGGTCTAGTCATTAATGGGTTTGGCATGGAGTGGAGAAGAAAAGTGTCAGGAGACAGGCCTTTTTTGCCATTTGCCGCTGTGGAGTGGTGAAATGAGGAGAAGCATGATGTACTCCAGTTTTTGTAAAGGCAGTCTGTGAGTGAAAGAATCAATAGAAGGCATAGAGTTTTATTAAACCTGAAATTTTGCTTTACTGCAGGGCAGAGTAATGCTGCAAAATTCCAGTACTACTTTAAATCCAGTACTCTGGAGAGTAGTCTCTCATCCATTTGTAAATCTCCAAGAAACAGTTGGGTGTATTTATTTCTTGTAATATCAGTCAAGCATGATCCACTTAGCTAATTCTGAAAATTTTAGTTTTATTTAAGTATTTCTTCTTCCTCTCTGTTTGCTAATTATGAATTAGAGTGACAGTGAGTCTTTGGTTAAAACAGCAGCTTCAAGCCGATGTTCAGTAGACTTGTTCATTGCAGTGCATTGAATTTGAGAACTCACTGGGATGCATAAGGATGCAAAGTCTTTATAATTGAAGTAAATTTAATTTCTTCATCAGTGTTATTTTTAACAAGAGATTGAAAACACGTTTTGGAGGTTTTTTCTTCCGAGACAATACTTACACATTAAAGTAGTGATCATTTTACTAATCTATAAAAGTTCAACCAATCGGTTCCATAGAGAATGAGGACAGAATCACTGCCAAAATATTCACTAATCTTAAAAAATAAGAGTATTTGCCCATTTACAAGAGAAATAGTATTCGTTTAACTTGCAATAATTTTGCAGTTCGGAAAATTAACAAAGTTGTCCAAATATGTATTGAACTGATTAGAATACAATATTTCTCATCAAATAAATGCAGCTCCAGTTCCATCTTTAATTATAGAATTGTCCTCTGCACATGGTTCCATGCACTTATATGAAAAATACCATGAAAAAAAAAATCAAAAGACATTTCCTATATGATATATATATGTGAGCTACTTAAAGACCTTTGCAACAGTTTTAACTTACAGAAATTCTGAAAACAGCCTGTTATTTTGTTTTGCTTTTTTCTTTTAATAACTTTGAAATTCAGCATGGGGATAAACCACGACAATGACCACCCATCCTGTGCAGATGGTGTCCATATCATGTCTGGGGAATGGATTAAAGGACAGAATCTTGGAGATGTCTCATGGTCTCAGTGCAGCAGGGAAGATCTGGAAAGATTTCTCAGGTATGTAATTCAAGAAAAGAATTCTTACTGTATGTCATTTAGAAATAGATGCAATTAATATACTGAAATAATAAGTTTTCATTTTTTTTACTCCTGTGGGATATATGTTTTGCAAAATCCATAAAAAGTACTTTCAATCATCACAGTCTAATATTTATTAATTTATTGTTAGATTTATTAAAATCTGTTTTCAGCAATTACATGGAATTTTATATTTTCATGTCTTAATGCATGTGATTATACTTTTATATACTTAACTAGATGTTTTATATATGTCACAGTGCTTACTTTATATTAATATGCTGTGAAATGTTTGGCCACCAGAACTTTAATCCATTAAGTAAAATGGATTGTCCAGCGCTAAAATGTTGTCCAGCACTTTTCTGGAATGTTGATCAATTATGTTTTCTTTCTGCAAATGTACAATAACAGAACACATTAAGTTACAATAAGCATAACTTGTATCAGTTTAAACATGAGCAGCAGCCCAATGCTGATGAATAAAAAAAATTGTAATTGTCCACATATTTCAAATGTTGTGTGCAAGTTTAAGTTGGTGTGGTAATCAGACCCTCAGATTGCTCAGCATATGAATCTCTGCATATTACCAGGTCAAAGGCCAGTAACTGTCTGGTACAGACAAATCCTCAGAGCCTCAATTCTGTGATTATTCCCTCTAAGCTGCCAGGAATGACGTACACTGCAGATGAGCAGTGTCAGATTCTTTTTGGACCAACTGCTTCCTTTTGCCAAGAAATGCAGGTAAGGCTGTGTCTGTACTTCAGAGAATGCATCTATCATCTAATTTTTGTGTGAGAGTAGCTTTTGTACATGTATTTGACAGAAAGAGAATATAGCATCCTTGAAGTGAGAATTTTACACATGCTTTCCAAAAATTAATATGCACATATTCATTGGTTTATCATGTAATTCTTGCTTTAGGTATCTGAATATCCTGAAGCGTGTTTTATTGGTACTTCCCTTGTACTTCAGAAACAGAAGATGTCATAGTTTTAAGGCACCTTGTTGCAGCAAGTGTAATATTTGCAATTTATTAGTTAGGTTGCCTGTTTCTATAGTTTGGGTACTGAACGTCCATTTCTGACCTTCAGAAGATTATGCTGTGCCTGTGCATGCAGTGAGGAGTAAGCTGGGTGTTAGCTGGGCTCTGCACCTCTGCACCTCAGGAGGCATCTCTGAGCCCAGGCAGAGCTGTACAGTGCCATGACAAGAGGAGTTCCACTACTTAAGTCAGTTTACTGACCTTGCTTTGTGCCAGTGTGAAGCAGTGTCACTTCATAGGCTTAAAAGGACAGGTTAGCAAAATTGAACAGCTCTTCATAATTTTATGAGCTAATATTAGTAGACATCTGATTGAAGAAGCAGTTTAAGAATAATTTTTACAGAGGAAAGTCTACCTTTTTTAACATCAACAGGAGAGACTAAACTTACTGGGTCCCCTTAAGATACTAACAAAGACAAGATGGGAAGATGATACACGAGTATATAAAGAGCATGGAGTATGGATTGATAGAGGATATGTGAAATAAAATTTCATCAGAATCAGTGGGCAGATAGCCTGAAAAGGTTAGGAGCACTGAATAGGAAAATGTAATTCCGCTCTCCTTTAGTTCTTCAGTTCTCTTCCTGCTTTCAGTTTGGACATAGTACTATTTCTTCAGAGACTTTCACTTAAACAAATCTTTATCTAAAAGATCTCAAAGGAAACATTGCAGTACATGTATGGCTAAGGCATGCTATATGATATAGCTGAAGAGAAAAAGAAAAAAAAGCCATAGTTTTATGGATTTTGTTTTAGCTGTCTTACTGAAAACATTTTCACTCTGGATATGAACAGTAAATCTCAGTGTCACCATTCTACAAATATTCATTACTTCCAAGTGCTTTTTAATGAATTCGAACCTGTTCTTTGCTTTTCAGTACATTGCTTTCAATTGAAGGATGTAATTTCTGTTTTTCATTCTCTAGAAGCCTGTTTTGAATAAGAAAATGGCAGTATGTTTAGTATTTCTTGTAGGTCTTCTTTAACAATTCTCAAAAGTAATTGAAGAAAGAGACAAATATCAAGATTTTCTGTTGCATAATGCATGAATATGCTTTTCATTTTCCTGGATGAATCCCCCTTATATTATCTTCGTTTTCTTCTTATTCATATATTTAAATTCAGATAGTCAAGTTGTCCTATGACTGTTGTGTTTTTTTCATAGTGAATCTTCTTCTTTTGAGATCCTATCGCTGAGGATTTTTTTTGTTTACATTATTATTTTAGAAATATTAGGAAATGAAATACTATTACCAAGGTAGTGTTTAACTGTTTGCACAGAGATGACTTAGGTTCTAGGTGCTCATAGATAACTGTCCATTTCTAGTCATCTTCAGTTCTGTTCCCCTTTTCTGACATTCTGCATGTAAGAGCATGCCTATCAGATAAATCACTTATTTTCAGCTTTTCCTGGGTACTAGCACATGGACTGTGCAATACCAACATCATCTAACTGTGAATCACTGTTGTTCAGTATTTAATTTCAGCATCTTCTTCAGAAATAAAAATATGTTAGGTACAAGTAACAAATACATTGAATCTAACCTTGCAAATAATTGCCTTTTACCAAATGTGAAGACTCAAATTTTTCTGTGTTGACTATACAAATTTTTGTGGTTGCCGTTAGAGAAATCAACATTTTGAAGACCTTTCTAAATTGAACACCGTGTTTCATTAGTTCCTGTATTAATTTAGTATAATAATTATTTAATTATGCATAGATAACCAATGAATATTCTGTGATATCCAGACTACTTCCATTAATCTCTGTATAGTCTTACTCTGCCAGTAACTGGAAGTTTATTATGGTTATAGTTGTTGTCGACAGGCCAGGAAATGAGAGAAACACACTCCTCGAAGGTTCATTTAAATGTCACTAAATCCAACAATTTATAGCCCAGGATATTTTGGACAGGTTCTACTTGCTGAACAGTTCATGCACTTGAGTAAAACGGTGTGAAAGATAAATTACAAACTATGTCACCATCTTACCTTTTTTTTGAGACTGGAAGATTACTTAATGAACAGAGTTCCATACAGTCTTCTACATTAAGCAACTGTGTTTCATATACAACAGCTATTCAACTAAGGAAACAATTGAGTAATGTTGAAAAATATTCTTAATTCTACAATATTAGTGGTACAATCAATAGTGCATTTCTGTTGAGATGTAATTTTCGACAATGGTTGTTGTACTGAGGAGTACTTTAGGACTGCACTTTACAGTCGCATTACATGGCAAGCTCTGAGAAATACTGCTGATACAGATTATATTCCCTTGCTATCAAGAATTCATCTTTATTATTTAATTTAATGAATGAAGCAAAGAACTGAAGGAACCACTGAGGTCCTGCTCCTGTATTTTCCTGAGTTAGGCCCTCCCACTCCCCTTTCATAAATGGTGACTTTATTTTTTCCTTTTCATCTTTATTTCAAANAGTTTGCTTTTATGTCCATGATGTCTCATGCAAGAATCAATTAGATCCTAACATTGTTTCACATAACAGATAGTGACATCATGGCCCAGACATAGTTCTTGATGATTAAAAGGGATTGTAAAACTTGACAATTTAATGCAATTGTTGAACTACTAAATATTGGCTTTTAAGATTAAAGTCCAGGATGTGAATGCTATCTGGTCAGTTCCACTAAAACAGTTCTTGTCATAACACAGCTGTGATCTTTGCAAAGAAGTAGGAGAGTGGTTATATTTCATGTGATTTTTAAGGCATTTCAGGGAATGATCACAATAGAAAGAACAAAAGTAATGGAAATATTATAGTTCTGGTGAAATATCTGTCCTCATTTCAACCACCACATTTTAAACAATCTTGACTTTGCACAAATACTATTCTAAAATTCCCTTTTTGTCTCTGGTCATTCCTCTCAACTGAAATTTCTTTCCATATGCTTACATGACTGGAAATGCATCTTTCTGATTCACATAGGCCTGCCTCACTATTTTAATTAAATAGACAGAAACAGACACAAAACCCCCCACAAAACTCCAAAGCTGGACTGACCTCTGTAATACATTGTGACTTCCATGTTTTGTTTTATAAGTTTTTGCTGTTAAAAACTCATGACTAACACATTGTTTCAAAAAAAGGCCTTTGTGCGTGCTTGGTGATATTTTGTTTTCCAGTGTACATGCAAAGAAATATTTTACAGACTGTGAATAGTCTGTCACTATTACACCGTTTTAATCTCCAGAGTCTGTTCCTTCTCTCGGCTCATCTAGAAAGCTGTGATGGCTGTTGAACTATACTTATCATAGATAACTGGTAAATCTCTGTGAATGTTAGCTTAGCTATCCTTATTTTGACTGAAGAAAGTTACTTTTCAGAGGACTAAAATCCCAGTGTAGAAGTCTGTGGCCTAATTTTGGAGTGACTAAAATTGACACTGGCCTCCATATTTCTGTTTGTTTTCAAATCAGTCCAGGTCTACTACATTACAGGTTGCTAATGAAAAACCCATATTGTGTGTTAGTCTTTCCCTGGCCTTATACAGAAGCCCTTAATTGTCAAAAATTTGATGCTGACAGCATTCTCCATATCTCGTACCTCTTCAACAGAAATACAGTCTGGACAGTAACTAAAGGGTCTATTTGTGATTTGACTGAAATGAAAAGTCCAGGAAAAAACCCTTAAAAGTAAACCACCAATTTTAGTAATCCCATACCTCCTTTTTCTTGGGTTGGGGAATTTTAAAGTCTGCTAATATCGAGTGCTTATTTCAGCAGTTGGTGAAGTGAGTGTTTTTAGAATGCAGTTCACTTTAAACCCAAAGTAATTTCTTTCTGGGGAAGTTAGATCATGGTTCATAGGGAGGTGGTATACAAATATTTGTAGAAACATGCAGATGTATAAAATGCACATTAGCAAGCAAAGGGTGTTGATTTGATTTTCTTGATTTAGTTTACATGGTTCAAGTACGTCTCTGTGTTTAGGTACCCAAAATACTCCAAATCCTGTAAATCTGACTTAATGCCTCTCTATATTTAAAACAATTGTTTCTAGTTTTGTAAAGAACTGTGTTGTAAGCCATTCTGCAACCATATACAAGTGAAATTAAGCATACAATCAAAGTGTTTTGGAGAAAAAAAAAAGGATCATATACTTAAAAATTTGCCTGTATTTTTTGAAAACTTGGATAAGTATGTGTGGCTTTTCCACCATTGTATTCACTCATAAATGATGATTTAAAGATATGAAAAAAATTGATTAGGACCATTAAATTAACATATATTTTTGGAGAGTAGTTCCGACAGTATGTCTCTTATTTCCTAATTGGTATGGAAGCACTTTGTCATGAATATCTGATACTCTATCTCATCTACTATTGTCATCATCTACATTGTTTGAAAAGAACATGAACAAGAACAGACATTAGAGTTCATTACTTGAAAAATGCTTGCTAAAATTACTCAGAACAGGATAGAGCTTCTGTAGCTGTTTTTTGGAGACATACGTATGCTGGTTGTTGTGTTGCTAGCTCAACTTCAGCATAAAACTGTTACAGGATGAATCTGGAGTGAGTCTGACTGCTGCCATCCTGTCTCTTCTTTCTATACAATGCTTCAGACCTCTACAATATTTGTTTTTTTTACGTTTTTTGATAACTGATGTTACAGATATTTTTGCATGTATGGCTCCCAATGGAACTGCTCTGTTCCTTGGTTCAGACACAATCTTTTGTTGAATTATGTTTCATCTGCTTTTAGTCTTTTTTTCAAGGTAGTGTAAGATTTATGACACGTTCTTCATGCCTAGTGTAAGACTCATACTGGGTGTACCAAAATAACAAATCATTTCACTTAGAAAAAGCAGGTCCTCTGGCAGCCCTGGTTTAAAAAACCCAGCTGTTCTTTATCTTTTATCCTGCTTGCAACACCTCCCCCTCTCCTGATGGTTCTTGCCCCTCTTTGGGCAGTATAATTGTGGAGGATCACTATGCACATGCAGTAATACTCAGGCCACAGCTCAGGCCCATATGACCTCTCTTCGCTTTCACATGGTTTATTGTTAAGGGGGAACAGACAGCAAGGGGAATGCAGTCCTGACTGGGAACCATGGGAGAAGGAGGACTTTTTAGAGAAAAATAGGGAAAGCTGCCAGGGGAATTTGGGAAATTTGAGCCATCATCCTGCAAGGCTGGGCTTTCTTTTGAGTAAAGTAAAAACTCTTTTGTTCTGATATTTCAGACAGCTTTTCTTTCCATCTCCAAAATTCATGACTGTCTTGCACCCCTGTCATCTCCCTTCTCTTCTTTCCAGCAAAAACATTACATTTGTCCGGTAACTTTCTGTGTTCTTTGTGGAGATCAGGTTTGATGGCTTTTGGATTTTTTTTTCTAGAGTAATAAATGAATTATAGAGGAAATATGAATCATTGAAGAGCATGACAACAGCAGTCATTGGGGTAGCACAAACAAGAAAGTTCTGGAAGTCCTAGAGAAGCACAATTAGTCTAAGCAGGCTCTGCCCACTTGGGGTTTTTTGCGTGTTTAAACGTATTTCAGTACCATCAAACTGGTAAATGTAGACAAAATTAATGGACTGCATGCAGAAAGTAATTTTGCATAAGATATATTCTGTGCTTACTCTTTATTTGTTTTTCAGCATGTTATTTGCACTGGGTTGTGGTGTAAGGTGGAAAGTGAGAAGGAATGCAAAACTAAACTGGATCCACCAATGGATGGAACAGACTGTGACACTGGAAAGGTATGCCTCTTTTGGAAAAGCAATATCAATTACACTGAACATCTAACATTTAAGGAAACAAACCAAATACAGCTTTGTGCTTCTTAAAGTTCCGACTTTACTCAATTATCATAAAAATAAACTACAGTTGAATGTATTGTGTATGATATACTTTATAATATAGATTCAAAAAAGAACATTTCCCTAAAATCAGTGAATTAAAAAAGGTTATCCAAACAGACAGATGTTCTAATATTTACATTGTTTTATTTCAAATTCTTTCTCATTTTGTATCATATTTGTGTATAGAATGTAAGTTTTGCTCTTCCAACTGTGAATAGAAACTTAAGCTTTCAAAGATACAGAATTCTCAGCTGATTTAGGATTTAGAAATAGTCTCTTTGAAGGAATTGATACAGATTGTTGTTTAAATCTTTCAGGATAAGTTTTATCAAGAAATATTTATAGCTTTACTGCATGTAAAAGAGTGAAAAATCCCATTGAAAGCACGCCATTACAGACAAATTTAATGATCATCCAATTCAGTTAAAATTACCTAAATTGTCCTTCAAGAGCTTTCCAGTTAAAATTATTTGTAATCTTTGCATATATCTGTAAGTGAGTATAATAACCTCAAACAGAAAACAGAAAAAAAGCATACATGTATCTTGGGATTTTCAAGATACTGGCTGATAGCCATTTCCCACAGGAGTGATCTACTCTTTGAGTCACATTACATTCACCAGGACTCTCCTTATTCTCCTAAAATCACATGAATCAATTAATATTAAATATTCAGATAATATAATTTTACGTGCTGAAGGAAATGAGATTGTATTTCTGTTCATATCTCTAAAATAATGACAATTGCTTCAATATTTTTATTCTGATAAAGTTTGTAGTTGATGCTGTCTGAAGTCAATATATGGAAAGTGAGGGACATGTGTTTTTTGATACCATATTTTTTACATTGCAACTGGCAATGCCCATGCCCATGCTATGGAATAAGAAAGCAGAACCTCTTATGATGATTACCCAGAGTTACTGATTGTAATTAAAGCAGCTGGTTGGGCCAGACTACAGAGATAACTTTATTTATTTATGTATAGCAGTAGAAAACTGAGCAGACATCACCAAAATATTGCAGGTGATAAGAAAGAGTTATTCTTCTTTTTTGCTTTATTATCTGTCCGAGATTTAGGTTACACAGATCACTGGCTTTGGGGTTTTCTGTTGATATTGTGGAGAAGAGGTATTGTTGCCTTCTGCTCCTCTTAGTATCTTAGGAAGTGATGGAAATGTAGTTTACATAGCTTATCCTACCTGGTTGGGTTTTGAGAGAAGGATTTATAAAAAACCCTTAGACTGCACAGACTGGTAGATGCTATCTCAATCGAAAAATCCGTATTTTATCTGAAGCAATAACTTTTGATGTCTGTGACATTACTGGTTCGAAACATCCAAGAGCACTACAAAATTTGTAGTTTCTGGTTGAAAATCTAATATAAAGATGGAACCTCCCTACATGAAGACTTTTAAAAAGTCTTTATGCCTTCATTGTGATGTGATGATTTAAGAGAAAATGAAGGTCAATCAATCAGTAAAGACCAGTTTCAAACTGTAGGTGAAAAGGTTACCAGATAAAGGTTTAGCTTGGACACTGAAAGTTACAGAAGTTAGTGCTAAAAGAAACAGAAGTCTTTATCAACTGCATTAGTGACACCTTTTGTTTTGCTGTAAATACAAGACTTGTTTGTGAAGTCTTATTATTATTCTTATCTTATTATTAATTGATAAATTATTTATTATTATTATTATTGTTGTTATTATTATTATTATTATTAATTGATAAAACTGATTCACCAACAGTTCAGAATGTAAAAAGTAGTTAAATTACTGATGTTAATGGCGTTAAGTGATCATTGTCTGTTTTGTAATTGCTGAATCATTGCATCATGAAATTGTTATGACTGGAAAATACCTTTACTTCCTAATACATGTGACAGATACTAATTTGGTATAATTTGATAAAGCACTAATTTCTGCAGATTTTATGATGATTTGTACAAGGCATGGACATTGCTTACAGAGCATAACAATAGCAATTGGATAGTTTTTGAGTGAGAAATTGCACTTTTCCCAGGAAATGATATATGCATGCAAGATCATTGAATTTATTATTACTATTTTAATAAATGCCAGAAATTCTCTGGACTTTCTCACCACCAGCTTTTTGAAGCTTCCATTTTATCTTTGAATACAAGTGGTGAATAAAATCTCATTTTCTCTATTACTTGTAATATATCTTTCTATTGAAATTGTCACTGGATAATGAGGGACAATGAAGTTCCTGCTGGTGGGAGCTGTCATGCTGAAGCAATCAAGTCCTGAGAACAACCCTGGACACTGTGCTGTGATCATCTGCATAATTCAGCTGGAGAATGATCCCTGCAATAGGTTTGGGCTGGATCCTAAAATGATTTCTTAGGCAGTGCCCAATCTAAAATGGAGACAGCATAGTGTGAATACCATTTCTAGGAGATACCCTTCATTGGAATTGAACTTACTTTTGAGGTTGTGGACAACCTCAAACCTGATCCTTGGCCACTGAACCAGAGAAAAGTCTCTGGCTGTTGCATTTACTGGGACAGATAAAACAGCTTTGGAGAGCACTAGACAAAAATATATCTGGCTGATATGAAAGCTGTATTGAACCAAATGTTTATGTTGTGCTTCCTGTGTGCTCGTGGAGGAGTGAATTGTTTTGCATATGCCTTGATTGTTTTACCTAAGAGCTGAATTTTCACCTAGTGGTGTAAGGCTGGAGATTGTATCAATCGGACGTCTTTTGCGGAGCATGTGGACGGGGAGTGGAGTGCGTGGAGCACTTGTAGCCGTACTTGCAACACTGGAATCAGCAGTCGACAGCGCAAATGCCCTGGGTAAAAACCAGTTCAGGTTTCCATTGCTGTTCACCAGAATTTCTGTACAAAATTTACATGCGTATAGGAGCCTGTGAAGTTACAGTTGGCCTTTACCTGAGCAATTAATACTTTATGAATACTGAAAACACTTAGAGGAATAGGTATTTCAGGTATTTTGCTGCCTAGCAACACTATTTTTCATCTTTTCTGCTTCTGTCAAGACCCTAGATAATATTAATAGAAGAATAAAACTCCCTTCTTAAGCTTCACCTGAGGAAGCAAGAGAAACTTAAATTCACAGTTCCTGAGTTGCAGATTGTCACTGTGTAATTCTAGTCTTTAAATTTTTTATCTAGAGAAGATTGACTTCTGCATCTCATCTGGAGAACCAAGGAACTGAAAGTTTTAAAAAGAGATCTTTCTACCAGTTTCTCAGACATTTAGATGGACTATCTGGAAACAGAATTTAGATTGCCTATCTTGTGAAAATGAAAATCTTCTGCCTTTGGGGATAAGGGAGTTGTTACTTTTGGCTTGAGTTTGTTTTGCTATCTCTCAGTGACCAGCTAAAATTTAATTGCTCATTACCTTTTAATTGCTCAATACCTGTTCGATTTTTGTGAGTCATTTATACACCAAGTGAAAAAGAAAAAGAAAGAGAGTATAGGCATAGGTAACAGAGTAGAGTAATGAAGGGAAGTATAGGGAAAACTAAACTAGAGTGGATAAGAATCAAGTCAGTGTTTTTAAAAAAATTAAAATACAAAGGGGGAAATGAAGACTTATGGAAGACTGTATAGCAGATTTGGGGGTGAAATTGACAGCGGGTTTAAAAAAGATAAATTTGCATAAAGAATTTTGGAGAAAAATTCGATATGGCTGTACAAAAGCGTGGAGGTTTAACAGAAATTTTGGCATGAAGAATTCTTTCATAGTTCATGCCACCTAAACACCACTTTCAGCTCTATACCTTATAGCTATTTCTAGAATTTATGGTTGTCCTAATTAATTAAGACGCTCATTAATTAATTTTTCCAGGGCAGGTTCCAAATTATTCCAGTTTCTGCCTTCTTTTGCATTTGTTCATTAGGACCTGCAAGCGCAGCTGGAGGGACCAAAAAGAAACAAAGCGTTTATCTGAACCCTGTAACACCACATTCAGAGAAAAAGGAGAGGTAGCAAATCTGCAGGTGTTATTTCCTTTCGGTAGCCCCTTTGGCTCCCAGATAGAGAAAAATCATCTCAGCTATATTGAAACTGCACCTGAGTTCTCCTGCCTGAACTCCTACTAGTCCTAGTGCTTTTTTGGGGCTAAGTGTAAATCATAGCTTAACACCCATCACTCTTTGTATGTCATGTAACAAGTACAAAGAGGAGGGACACATGTTTTGTTCTGTGACTTCAGTTTTTCATGGCTGATTTCTGAATGCTCAGTGTCAACAAAAAAGCCTGCTATTTTTAATTTGTGTCTAGCATAAGCAAACTGTTCTCTAAGTTCGACAAAATATTGCCAACAGTAAAGGGTTGTATTTATGCCATCTTTTCTAGTTCAGGCCTTGAAGGAGAGTGTCATGGGCCTACAATGCAGTATAGGATATGTGAAAATCCTTCTTGTCCTGCTGGTGTGCCTGCCTTTAGGGATTGGCAGTGCCAAGCTTTCAGTGTCAGATCTTCGTATCAGAAACATGTGCACCAGTGGCAAGCCGTCATTGATGATGGTAAGTATAAACTATCTCTCTTGTTCTTATAATCTGCTTATATGTCTTGTAGCTTGATATTGTTGTTAATCAAGAAATATATAGTTAAAACTAAAGCAAACAAACAATCCTCAAGTCCAGTATTTTTGGTAAGTTATTTTGATTTCATAGACAAGATCTAGTGGTACTTTTGTATGCTCCAGAATATTTTGTGTTTTGTTCCTATTGAATTTGTCATTCCTTATAATTAATAACTACATTTAAATGGAAATCCAGTCAGCTTTTTTCCTTTTAATCAGAATTGTAATATGAAGTGACTCAGAAATACAGCTTTCTAGAATAATGCACCATCATTGAACATGCATATATCAGGTTTTTTTTTTAACCGACAAAGCCAAAAAGACAGTGCAAATGTTGTGAGCCTTTGTTTTTGAGGAAGGAGAGAACTTCTAGCTTAACATTGTGAGTATTTCACATATCAGTGTTTGATTTGGCAGCAGTGTGTAGATAACGCTGTAAACATCAGTAAGATTTCTGTAAATCCTAATACCTATTGCATGCAAAGTCCTGACATACTGTATGCACGCTTCCATGCAACAAACTTGCTTGCATACCATGTCATTAGGAAAACACTCAAGTGGGAATATAGGAAAGATCAGACTTACATTATCTGCAACAATAATGTTGGTGTAAAACATCAGGAAAACAAACTCCTTCTTGCTAGAAAAGTGAACAGTAATTTCCGCCCCACTGAATTTTCTGTGAATTTTTATGTTTTAATTTTTTTTAAATTAAAAACAAATGAAAAAAAAAACCACAACAAAAATTCACTGGTTATGAAAACAGTTGACTTGAGAACTTCACAAATCATAGCAAGCCGTAATAAAGAAAACCATAGAAAGACACAGGAGTACTGCAAGTGTGTGTTACCAAATTTTAAGGAGTTCATTACTCCGAATCATTTTACTGTTGGAACAATTTATCAGAAAACATTAGAAAGCATAGAAGACTGTTTCGCTATCAACATATTATAATATATGCCTAACTCAAGAAGGTGGTTTTCATTTCTTCTAAGCCTTTGCTCAAGGTGCCAGACAGAAAATTCATGGTACTATTTTCATCAGGCTTGTACGTTAGCTCATTTCATTGTAAAAAGAACTCTCTCCAGCTATTACATAGATACTTATCAAGTAAATTAGTTTTGTTTTGCTTTACTAAATTTTGTTTTAGCACAGGAACACATGGTTTGTTTATGTCTGGCTTCGAATAATATGATTTCATTCAGATGAAAAAATCTTGACATTCTCCTGTGCCATGTTAGTGAGTACAGATGGTTGTTTTCATCTAACTTTGTTCTGAGTGATCCTGTTATCTTGAGGTGTCCCTCAGGAGAAAGAAAAGTGGACCAGCCAGAGAGTGCCAGTATCCCAGTATACATTATTCTCAAATCCTTAATTGTTTGCTCTCCTAGTGGACACTAACTGTGCACCATGTCCAAAATAGTTGCTGTATGAGATCCCCTGTAGTCTGTCGGAATTGTCCAGTGTTGTTTAATTGCTGTCTCTTTGAGTTCAGTGTCTTTAAAATAGTGCTTAGGTCATCAATTGTGTATTCCTTTAGCAAATGCTGATACATGCTTGAAGCCTGCAGGGAACTTTGAGGTTACTATTTAAGCAGTATAACTGGAATGCAGAGGGCACAAACTCAAGTAGATTTTTAGCTGGAGATGGCTTATGTCTGACTAGCTTCACATGTTGGTAGAAGAGATCACATCTGGTCCTCTAGTGATACCCTGAGGCTCTGTCAATTTTAGTAATTTAAATGTGCCCAGACCACTCTCTGTTGTGTAAGTCGGCTGGCACAAAACTCCTCTGTCTGTACTTTTCTACTCCTTTGCATGCTAAAACTACTTTTTTGAAAACAGTCCTTTGCACATGGCAATTTCCAGTCTAGACTGAACTGGTGCTAGTTAGCACATGCAAAAAACTGCGGCATAGGCTGTTTTACAGTTCAGCTGTATAGACAGTAGAATTCCAGTGCCCCTGAATGTTTCCTGGAACTGTTTAATTTACTAATAAAAATGCAGTCCAGGAATCTAGAAGCCAGTATGAAGTCAGAGTGGCATAGACTGTGTCCAAGTGAAATCAGTTTCAGGTTCAGGATTGACTTTTATCCTTTTAAAAATCTGCAACAGATTTAGGAAGAAGTTTGAGTCAGTACGTTTGTGAACAAAGATATGAAAAAATCCTGTCATTTTGTACTCAGTTTTTGTACTCAGTTGACCACTGAGAAGAGACTTCATTTTTTTTATTTGCTATTATTTTCACAGTGGTGAAACAAGCTTCATTGTTTATAAATGTGGCCACTAGGAATATTTGTATGCTACGATATCACTACATTCTTACGCTCTTTCATAATTAGAAATTATTTACAGAAAGTTTTAGAAATTTAGTAGAAAATTGCTTGAACTTTGTAAAAAATCTTAGTAATAATGTTTCCAGGGGGTCTTGTGGTTTTTTTGTGTTTTTTGTTTGTTTGTTTGTTTGGTTTGGTTTTGGTTTTTTGGGGTTTTTTTTGGTTTTTTGGTTGTTTGATTGTTTCTTTTTTTTGGTTGGTTGGTTGGTTGGTTGGTTGGTTTTTTTTTTAATGTGAACTTTGCAAATTCATATATTTTTCTTCCCAGGGTGTATCAGTTGCTTCATTTTTTTTTCCCTTGACCTGCACAGTTATAAAGGCTGGAAAGTGTTAAGTTTCTTTTTTTAACCAATATTTGTGATCTGCCAAAAATATAAGAGAATCAAAGTATAGATTACAACCAAAATATTCCAACAGCTGTAATGTGTGTATTCTTAATTGCATCAGTGAGCATGACATGAGTACTATGTAGGCCAAGTTTATAGCAACAGCATGCTGTAGGAAGAAAAAACTCAAATTTTTCAAACAGCTAAGAAATGGATCAACATCTTTTTTTGTTTTCTCTGTGTCTCAGATAACTTCTTAAGCAAGTATCAGTTTTAACAATAGTGTTGAGGATAACTCTGTATTTCTAAAATTACCTTTTTCCAATAATGCGTGTTTTTCCATCTGTTGCTGCTACAGAAAAGCCATGTGCTTTGTTCTGTTCACCGGCTGGAAAGGATCAACCTGTTCTTCTAACAGAAAAGGTGATGGACGGGACTTCCTGTGGCCAGCATGGGCTGGATGTCTGTGCAGATGGTAGATGCCAGGTATGAATTACTTGTTTTGAACTTGGATATACGGGAACACACCACTTAACATATATGTTAAGACTTTAAAAGGTTTTTATTTCATTTCAGGCCTGCGTGTATTAACTTTATTGCTGTTGTCAAGCTACCTCTGTTATTCATTCATATAAATGTGTCTAACAGTAACGTGGACATGCTTGAGTAAACTTAATTTGTTTTAAATTGAATGCTTTTTACCAAAACAAAGATACAGTTTATATTTACCTGTTTTAGACCTGTTTATGCTCTATTCAGAATAAGTCCTTAGGCTGATGTTAATGGTGCTTTACTGCTGTGGGCATAGCAAAGAACCATCCATATTTTGAGTAGAAAGCAGGAGAGGCACATTGCATTCTTTTAGTGGGAAGGCCTGTGTGGTGTGTGTTGCACAGTGGGTCTGATGTGCCACAGGTCCCACCAGGAGATGGGAATGCAGTGGTGTTTCTCTTGGAGAGCAGCTGGTAGAGTTAGCCAACCACATAGGAAGAGGGAATGCAGCAATCTACAAAAAGTCACAGGGGAGTTCTCTATGGGACAGATCTCTGCCATGAGCCTATGTCTCAAAAGCTTTTATTTCCTCCTCCCACAGAAATTTGGCTGTGATGGTATATTAGGATCTCTGGCTCGTGAAGATCATTGTGGTGTATGCAATGGTAACGGAAAGTCATGCAAAGTTATTAAAGGTGATTTTAACCATACCAGAGGAGCAGGTAATGTCTGTTTCTTTATTTCAAATATTAAGAAAACCAGTGGCTTTTTAATTACATGGTGCATTGGAAAATTTAAAAAGCTGTATTTCTTAAAATTATGCAGATCCTCAAAAGAACTTTAGATCTAGATTTTTAGAGATGATGAGACACTGAGGATAAGAATGCATAAGTATTTTTAAATTCATTGCAAAAATATTGCACATTATTTCAATTGCAAAATGAAGGGAATATATTACTTTAAGATACACTCTATTTTATAGGAGAGACTGATTTTTATGGGATATGAGAAATTAGGTTTATATTTTTAGCAAATAGGGTGTTGTAAATTCTTTAGTGTTTAGATTAATTTAGTGTTCTTCAAAATAAATATCCAAATTATGATTTTTTTTATCTAGAGTAATGTTACTAAACTAAGCCAGACAGTGAAAAATCATAAAGCTGAATGCATGAAGAAGTCCAATACCTCTTCAGTTCTCAATATTTTATACTGATAATAACATATCATAACAAGCCAATAGATTTGCTAATGCAAAATGAACATGAAATGTCCAAATGCTGCTCTGATCTGTCCTGTGAATGGGAATAACTTACTGGCTCCAGTGCAATAAAGTTCACAGAGTAGAGAATTGAAATCCTAATAATGTGAATCTTGCACAGCATATACAAATCTTTTCTTTGAAACAGCATTTGACCAACTGTCAGCATTTGTTTGCCATTGCACTTTTAGTTTCTTGAGTAGAAAATGTGCAGAATTTAGAGGTGGTAAGTAAATCACATCAAAAATCCTGTAATTAGAAGCAGACAGCATATATTTGAAAAATAAAGGAGTTGGGTGGATTTTTGACTGAAGTATAGTACTTTAGGAAAGAGGGGAAAGTTGAGCAAGGTCTTCAAATGTTTATGTCTGGCCCTCTCAAGTGGAATGTAAGGCAGAGCAAGGATTCCAAACCCCAGATGAGTCTGGAGGACTACAAGATATAAAAAACAGCAAAGAAGGTTCATGCTAATAAAATCACTTTATGTCAGCTCTGTTCTATTGCTAATGTGAGTATCCACACACTTTCAAGTTTTTTCGGGGTGCTGTGTCAATCCTCAGTATTGTGGTATTGCCATCTTAACACCTATGTAAGTTCTTTTCCTTCTCAAGAAGCTGTAAGCAATATTTAGAAAGTGTTATTAACTCTTAGAGAAATGAAAGATGCTGCTTTAATTTTCGCATTTCAGAATTATTGAAAAAGTGTTGTAAATGTTAAGTATTTTCGTGTAGAATATCACATAGCTACATATAATAAAAGATGGGTATATTTTTTCCCTTTGTGAAGTTTACGTGGATAATCTATGTGTTTATTTATTAGTGACATTCCTGCCTGCACAATGATTTCCACTTGCATTGCCTTTTCACTGTGTTTTATTTAAACCAACTAATTCAACATCCTCTCTTAGTTGACACTATCGAGAGACAATCTCAATTTGAGGCAAATAATTGATAAGTAGTTTTCAAAACCAAAGCCTACCATAACAGGGTTTGAATATGTTGAATCAAGAAGGAGATGGAGCAAAAAATCCATAAAACAAACTAAAACCTAAGCAGTGGAAGGATGCTTAGATTTTAGTGCCATACCATTTGTCTTTATGTGCTTAGTGAAGTTGGAATTCTTTTATACTCATCTGGTGGTCATGATGACGCTGAGCTACTTAGGCAGAAATTACTTCACCTCCTCCAGCCACAGTCTTCAAGCCTCACTAGTTCTTGATATGTTTTACTGTGCTGTACTGTTTTAATTATGCAGTATTTTATATTAATTACATATAATGCACAGTTCCAGAGCTTTTCTTCAATTTGGCAAGAATCTTCAGAATATTGCTATGTAAATTATAACTTGCTGCATTTAAAAAGCAAAATAGGGGAGAAGAGATAAGAAAACATACAAGATGTAGTTTTCTATTCTTTTCTGGTTTTCTTTTTAACTTGGGGCATCTGGTCTCATATTTAGGTTATGTGGAAGCTTTGGTGATACCTGCAGGAGCAAGGAGAATCAAAGTTGTGGAAGAAAAACCAGCTCACAGTTATTTAGGTAAATATTATATATGTTTTAGTGTTAATGTCCTGTTTCTCTCAACACTGAAAAATACCAGCTAAACATGCTTTTGCCATTGAACAGAGGTCTGGGGACTGAACAAATTATTATGGAACCATTTTTCATATAGATTCTTCTTTTGGACTTTTGTCTCATCTTCTTTAGAGAGTGTTTCAAACTCTGTATTTAGATTATGTAAAATAATGTCTGTGCATACTTGCACATTTTCAATTTTTCATATGGAAAGCACATCAAAACTACTGAAAAGAATTTTATGCTCAAACGTAAAATAATTTGTGCTTAGACACACTGGGCAACATATAGTCAAACAGAAAGTTCTAAAAGTAGACTGAGAAAGCAGAAAAGTATTTATTTGCACTATTTTGAATTGTCTGAATCTTCTAATGGACAAACACAAATCACAGTGATTTTTTTCATTTAGTTTTTTCGTTTATGTGAAATTAGTTTTCATTGATTAAACAAAAAGTGCTTATCTTTTAATGAGGTCTAAAGAAGTTGTTTAGGAGAGTGTGCTTTGTTACCATTTTTGTTACAGGGTTTAAGTGAATATATGAAATGTCATAATTGGTATTGTTTTGTGCAGTGCTTAAATTTACATTGAGAGAGGTATAGTATGAGAAATAGGGCAAGGATATAAAAAATTCCCTAGTTTGATCACTGTTTTTAGTTATGTTCATAAATAGTATTTACATTTTAAGAAATGTTTGAGTATTCTCAGTACATCCATTGAGAGAATGTTGGAGATGGTGAATCTTAATTTTGACAGTTTAGGTTACCAGTGGGTGACTGCTGGTTTGCCTTGAGGCCTGCACCTTCCAGAGTGGTTTAGAGATCTGGAATATTTAATTGTTCCCCAATGAACCATAGACATGGATATGTAAGAGTGTTAAAACAATAACTGAAATTTGTCTTTCTATTGACATATGTGGAGAATAGAAATACTATTATTTATTTATTTATTTATACTATTATTTATAAGTACTTATATGTAATGCAAAAATATAAATAAATAAAAGCTGGCATTGCCTTTAGGGAAATTTATTCCTTCTTCATGAGTAGTAAACTGTTTTAACCCTTACCTCACAAAATGCAAAAAGAATGAAATGGTTTTTATGCCCATGAAATAATGTCAGTCATGGTGATCATTTGTGAAAATTCCCAATTAGCTCCTAGTTGCTTTTTATTTTAATTTTGTTTTCATTAATTTTGCTGGTTTGTATCTGAATGAGAATCAGCCAGTTTTCTGTGCAATATCTTTTGTTGAGCCATAGCCGTTTTTATTTTTTGTAAGCCTTTGTGGGGACCCAATAACAAGGAATTAAAACCAATGTTGTTCCACCTTTTTTTTCACTAGGACAAGGTATTTAAATTTTCTTCATTTAGAGGTTATTTTGAAAGCATCAGGATCTGAATTGCAAATGAATAGTGTTTGAATAGGTGTAGCATAATGAAAGTTTTGGGGTGAGAACTTAAGTCTTTAATCTTAGAAACAAGTTTCTTCACAATACTATGGTTAAAAATATGAAAGGTAAAACAGATCAAATTCTTTCATGTTTCTGACTGGTTTTCTATTTTATAGTTCTTTATGCTAATTTTATGTGGCATACTTGGTTCTGTACTTTAAATTAGTCAATACAGACCAACACTATTTTGTTTTACTAATTGTCATAAACACATTTTAGGGCAAGATTGGGAGATAACATAGCTCACTATACAACTAATAATTGTGTAATTGGAGATAAAGTGTAAACACAGTGTATTCCAACATACACTAGTAGCTGTTTCTTAGAAGGCAGTTTTAATTGAAGGAGAATTTGATCGTTGTGCAGCACAGGTCAAACACAGAAGGAGTCAAAATACAATGCCCTTTTCTGGATTTACTTGATAGTCAGGAAACAGAATCATTATGATCTGGAAACTGCAGTGATTTTGCTAAATTGATTAGTAGAGCTGCAGCCCACACTAGCAGCATCATTGGATAATTGTGCTGTTGAAACAAGTATTCAGAGCAGATGTCCTATTTGTGTGAAGTCTTTCTTTTGTCAGTACAGTATTCAGGAGTGGGAATTATTTGTAGCAGTAGAGTAGGTGGAGAGTGTTTATTTAAGAAAAAATATTTCCTGAAGCATAAACTTACTAACTTTTGAACTAAAAATTATTTATTTTAGATATAGCTTTGTTATTTATTTTTAAAGACTGAATTAGCAGTGGTAGCATTTTTTAGACTTGGTTCACTATCAGATACTTTAAAAAAATATTATAAGAACAGCTATAAAAAGTTGTTTCAAGTGTTACCTAGATTCCTTTGGTATAATAACTTTTCAGTTGCTAAATTTTAATTTATATTTGGCAAGTGTTCCAAGTTTTCAAAAAAGAAATTTAATATAGAGTACAAAAAGGAAAATTAAAGTATTTCTGTCTTAGAAACCCTAGGCTTTGAAATTAGATAATTCATTCATGAGGCACTCAAGTAGTGGCATGACAGGTCCAGGCTTTATAATGAATTGATGTGATGGGTTAGTGGAATACAACTATAGAAATTAATTATAATCCTAACCCTGAAATTCTTTTGTGCTGATCAGAAATGAGAGAAACTGTTCGTTTTCAGCTGAACTAAAGAAGTGGATTAGCTGTGTCATTATTTTCAGATATGTGATCAGGCTACCTCAGGGGGATAGATCCTTCACATTTGCAGTGTAACACAGTATGACATTGTAATTGCCAATGCTCTTATCCAGCCTATAGGTGTGTTGTGCTCCCTGTGATTTCTTTTATGAAATGCTTCCTAGTTAAAAAAAAAGCATGTTGGACCACATTTGAGACAGGAGGGTGTGGGAAAGCAGATGGTGTCTGAAAAAATTTGAATCTCTCATTTCTGACGATGTTAATTGTTTAAAAATACCTAGAACTAAATCTGTTCAATCTTTCCAGAGAGTGTAATTTCAAATTTCAAGGGAAGCCAGTTGAGAACCTGGTCCCATCTTTCTCCCACCCCTCAGAGCAAAGCAGAGACCAGAGACCACTGAGACTAAGCATGTTTTCCTTTCATATACAGAGGATTGTAGGAAATGGTTGAGAGCCCATGGGTAAAAATTATGGGCCAGGCCAACAAAGGAAATTTCTTTGTTGGGGGCTACAACAGGCTGCCTAACCAAATGGAATCTGTTGATGAAGTGCTCTTCAGCTACAGGAATCATACTTCATGCTTGCAGTCTCTGATCTGATCTGGCTCAGGGATTTCAGTACCTGATAGCTATTGGAAAAACAGCCCACCAAGCTGTAAACAGTCCAGGAGACTCTTGGAGTGTTTTGAGGATAAGTTCTTAATTGAAATTATAGACCAGGGTAATAGTGTTCCTGGACATTGTTGGTTGCTTCCCAACAAAGATGAACTATTTAGAGAGTTTGGTGGCAGCCTAGACTGCAATGATCATGCCTTGCTGGAACTTATGATTTTTAGGGATATGGGCCAGGTGAAGACTAAGGCAAGGACTTCATGCGAGTGAACTTTCAGTTGTCTAAAGAATTGATAGGTGGTACTGCCTGGGAAACTGCCCTTGGGTATGCAGGAGCAAAACAGAAATGGCAGCTCTTTAAAAGATTTTGGATAATCGTTTTTAGTTACAATTAAGGATAATATTTTTTCCTATATTGCAAAAGTGCTTGATTATTCCAACATATAAGAAATAAGGCAAGGAAAGCAGGAGAATAGCATGGGTGAGTAAGGACCTCCCGGTCAGACTAAACTGCGAGAATGAACAGGCAGTGGAACCAGGGACATATAACCTGGGAAGTATATAGGGATGCTGCTTATATATGTGGGGATAAGTTCAGGAAAACTAGGGCACAGGGCACGGGTAGTGCTGATTTTGGCAAGGAATGGGGAAATTAATGAGGGTTTCTACAGGTTTTTAGTTGGAAAGGGAATAGTAAAGAAAATATACATACCCACAAAACAAACTGAAAAATAAGACACGAAAAACTAGTGACAGTGGGCATGGAGAAGGCTGCAGTGCTTCACAATTTTTTTACTCTGCTTCAGTGGTAAACACTTTTTCCACATCTTTTAAGTCCCTCAACATCAGGGCAGAGAATGGTGGAATGAAGTTCTTCCCATCATAGATCAGGTTTAAGACCACCCAAGAGACCTGCACATATGCAAATATATGGAACCTAATGAGATGCATCCCATAGTCCTGAGGGAACTTGCTAGTGTAGTTATCAAGCCATTCTCAAGTATATTTGAAAAATCACAGCAGCCCAGTGAAGTCCCCACTGGTTGAAGAAAAGAGACTATTGCACCAAATTTGAAGAGGATAGGATAATAAAGAGGACACTGGCAACTGGCAGTCAGTCAGCATTAGCCCTGCTGTTTTCAAACCTGGGTGGCTTTTCAGTTGTAGGTGTATTGCTTGAGTTACCTGAGAGAAGATATGTTCTGAATGTTCTTCCTATTTTGGGCTACTTTGTACAGAGCAACCTCCCCTGTCAAAAGTTAAGAAGAATAGGAATATGTGTGCAGTATAGAATAAAACTCAGTGAACTTGCTTACAAAACGGGGTGTGAGAGAGTGAAGAACAGAAGCTGCACTGCCTGAATCCAAGTCCAAATTCAAGGCTCGGGGACACACTTTCGGACTTTGTCTAAGACCAGTGACTCATATGAGGAATCTGAAAGCAGAAAATGCAAGATCTGGCATATTTCTGTATTCTGAGCTGGGATTCCAGTTTCCTGCACATGTCTGCATGCTGTGGCACACGCATTCATTTTAAAGACCAGACAGAATGATTTCTGCTGCTCTCTGGGGAGAGGATGCTGCCCCGTCTGAGCAGCATGACCTGGCTGGGCCTTGCATGTTCGAGTATATTTTTTTAATTTCTCCACCGAGAAGAGGATTAGCCCAAACAGTTTGAACACTAAATATAACTTAATTATGATTAACAGTTGAACGCTTAAACTTAAAATACTGGTTTTTAAATCTTGTAGAATCACTAGTTCTTTTTAGTACAAGACTGTTATGCAGTGTTAATGGATTTTATAGTCTTAACATCTATTACACAGTGCTGCAGTGGTACACATCAGTGGTGTCTTATTCAATTGGATTCCTGCCAGTCCATAGGCCTGTTGCCATTGTTTCCCATGGAAACAAAACATAACAGTATAAATATGAATAGGAGAGGACATGATTACAGGAGTGACTCACATTAACTTACAACTTTAAAAAGGGAAATTTTGGAACATATGGAGGTTCTCTTACAACATTCTGATGCCAAACATGCAATTTCAATGAAGTCAAACGTGTAAAACTTCTTGTACAGAAGGTGTCTTGAAGTCTATTTCACATGATTATTCAAAACTGATTGGAATAAAATAAAATAAAATAAAATAAAATAAAATAAAATAAAATAAAATAAAATAAAATAAAATAAAACAACATAAAATTACAAATCATTCACAGAAGAATCTACTTCATTTACTGTAGAAAACGAATGTAAAATCCTTTGTTCACAGTGTATGGAATATATCTTACCTGAGTTGATTATATTTTTAAATATAAATTGGTTAAGCATGAGAATTTATTCAGCCAAAAAAACCAAGCTTCTTCTATTTGTTCGAAGCATGCAATTATGTGGTGAAAATGTATAAATTCTTATCACATTCTAAGGTGCAGAAAAGGCAAGTGTGGTTATTAGAGAGGGGAGAATTCTGAACTAGATGTTTTGTTGGGTTTTTTAAAGTTTCAGCTTAGTTCCACAAACCTTGAAGAGTCTCTTGTGAAAATTGTGTTTCCCATGCTTTTATGGATTATAGAAATGGCCACCCTGGGATCAGAGAATAGTTCCCTTTGACTTCAGGTAATTCCGTGTTCAAATTATGAATTATGCTAGAGCGTATCAGTCTTCTCAGGCATTAAAATGCTGATATTAACATCAGGTAATGTTAAGTACACCCGATTTTGCCAAGTATTCCCTCCAGAAGGTGTTTCTGAAGCACATACCAACTGAAGTTCATGTACAGTAGGATCCATAAATATCTTTACAATCAGAGTTAGGTGAGTTTCACCTGCTTTTTAAATTATCCAAACAGGACATGAGAGAAGAAAATCACTACTAAACAGACACCTTTTATATTGGGCTTTTTTCATGTATTTTGCAGCTCTTAGGGATGCTGGAAAACAGTCAATCAATAGTGATTGGAAGATAGAGCATTCTGGAACATTCAATATTGCTGGGACCACAGTCCATTATGTTCGGAGAGGTCTCTGGGAGAAAATATCAGCCAAAGGTCCCACAACATCACCTTTACATTTACTGGTATGACAACTCGTTCTTTTTACTTGATTCCCATGATACAGCATAGTAACTAATATTTTTTCCAGACTCCTCAAGAGAATGAGATTGATGTAAGACATACCTTCTTTTGTGTTTACAAAAGTGGGAAGGATGGGGTTAGGAGAAAGACGTGTGTCAGCCTGCTTGTAAAAAAATGCATTTAAATCCAAGAGCAATCTTTAAGTTGTTTGGGCAAGATTGAAGGTCTCAACATTCCCACAAATGTCATAAAAAGCTGATGTGCCAGGTAAGGAGAGAGATTCTAATTTCAAGTGGTCTTAATCCTGGCTGACTAATGCACAGCATCACCTTTTCAGAATTGCAATCACCAAATTCTCCATGAAAAAGTTGAATTTTGATGCATTTCAGTATAGGAGAGGAAAAGTTAATAAGGAAAGAAATAGAGATGATAGGGAAGTACTTCCCAATTCAAATCCTTTAAATTAAAGGAATTTTCTTAATAAAGCAAAATATTTTTTCCAATTGGCTTGATTTGGATACTCTAATTAATTTCTTCTTGCAAATCCATTAGGAGGGCTGAAAGGCAATTGAGCATCAACTCATTCTGTTGTGCTTTTCAAGATGATCTACTTGCAGTTTGGACTTTGTCTTCCGTAGTGTCTGTGTATGTAGGGAGATTTTCCTTCTTCGTATCTTGCAGGTGCTGCTCTTCCATGACCAGAGCTATGGTTTACACTATGAATACACAATCCCACTGGATCCTCTGCCTGAAAATCAGAGCTCTAAAGTACCGGAGCCCCTTTTCATGTGGACACATTCTACCTGGGAAGATTGTGATGCTGTATGTGGAGGAGGTAAAATAAAATAAAAATGTACAAGTGCACACACAAAATCTCAAATGAATATGTGTATACAATATGCATGTATAAACACAGTGCAAATGTGTGTATGCAATATGCACCTGTATGTATAAACACTGTGTGTTTATATATAATTATGGTTCTGGTGGTCTGTGCGGTATATTTAATGCTAATATCCTCATTGTGGCTTGTATGTTACCATACAATGTAGATATACGTCAGTCTTGTGCTTTCTGATTGCTTTAAAATACTGTGATAGATCTAGCAAAAGATGGTAATGAAGGAACAAAATCTAGACTAACAAGCGAATTCAGGGCACAGTTTCCAAGAAGAAATACAAGTGCAAGAGCTAGAACAAGAATAGAAAGTGCATTTCACTCTGTATTTGGAACTACTGAAGATAAATGATCTGTAAGAGACATTTCAAACCACAGAAAAGCTGAATCCCAGTCTCAGATCAAATAAGTACAATTAGTAACATGAGTTGAGGATGATCCAGAAACATATGGAACAAATATTGCAACAGCAGATATTAGTATGCCGATGTGATATTTTTCCTATGTTTATTAACCATAAAAAATGTGATTTTGGAAGAACAGAATATGATTCTGAAAACAAATATTGGAATATGTACAGTATTGATGTAACAAAAGTCTTTCAAACTGTTTTCTATCTGAATTTGTCATCTCTTCACAGCAGTTTTCTGTAAGATGTTGCTTAAAATGATAATTACGCTTAAAAAACACTTCAGAGAAGTTTTGTTTTTTTTTTAATAAATGCAGTGTACAGTGATCTGTTCATACTTTGTGCAGTTAGTCAGCCTGTGCACACTGTATTGATTTTTGATACCTGTCTTTCATGCTGACAACCTTGACAGTCATGGTTGCTCTGATCAACAGTTCTGAAAACTGCCATGCACCCTGTGACTGAATAGGAAAACCTAAAAATGCTTTTCTTTATCATAACATCAGCATAAAGAACACAGTGTTCTAGCTCCTCTGACTGTGTGAACAATCCTGGTGTCATGAAGGATTGCTGTAGTTTTCATAAACATGGGTTTTGCAGTTTGGTAATAAAGCTTCCTCCCTAGAAAGTATTTTGTTCATGGTGCTAGTAGCACCCTCTGATTCTTAATACTGCACCCCTGCTTACTTGTGAATTCACACTTTTTACAGTTTTCTGATGCATTTTTAGGATAATTGTAATGCTAGTACAATCAGTCATTTTTGCCCCAGAGATTTCTAAATATTTCTATTATCTGCAGAAATCTTAAAATGCAGTATGTCAGTAATTTATTCTACATTCATGCTTAAATAAATATTTAAATGTTTTACTCTAATGTTTATAATTTTTTCTGTTGTAACTGGCCTTCATTTTATGTTATTGTCTAAAATAGCTGAGTTATTACAAATTTCCCTAGAAGGTAAATATTCTGAAATACTATTGAAAGATTTTTCTTACTTTAGACAAAACTATTTCCACTTTTCTTTTACTTTTTGGCTTAAATATCAAGAAATAATGAAATTAAAATACTGCAGCTTTTACACTGGCTATTTTTTATTAAAATTTAACATCAATATTTTGATTAATCTGAATAAATAGTATAATGATTATCAATAGTTCTGCTTAAATGCTCAAAGCATTTGTCAGGGTCAAACTATTGATGAAGCCATGGTGGTTTTGTGTATGTTTATACATGTAAATGGTCTGCGACCTCCAGTGTTGCAGAAAAGCTTTCTTTGTGTGGGAGAGAGTATGAATACATAGATGTATATATAAGTGCAGAAAGACTTGTCAAACATCTCAAATGCTGTGATATGATAGATTAGTTGCATGTGGTCTCACGTACACAAGTGCTGTGAAAAATGTCAGCAGTGGTCATGCACATAATGTGCATTTATAACTTAACTGCTCCATCCTCAGGCCCTGTTTTGACCTCTGGTGAACATTTGTGCTTAAGCCTGCCCTGTTCATGCACGCAGCCCCTTCGCCAGTAAACTTCCAGACAGAGAAAAAGTAACTATGAGAACAAATGGTTATGAGCCTGTTTTCTTCTAACTGAAATCCTGAATTCAAGGATTGTGTTTTCTAAAATTCAGGCTCCAGTCTAATTGCAAGTTACTGCTTGTCATTGGTATTATGTTAAATTCTAATTTCTAATGCTTCCATGTTCAAGAGACACCAGTCTCCAGGCCACCCATCAGGATTCTTTACAGAGCATGCATGGGATCTATGCAGCAGTACCCAGCTTCCTAAATGGTTTTCTGACCCTGCAGTTCAGGTCTTCTGGCTTCTTTAGTTCATGGGAAATAGTGCAGGCTCCCTGCTGAAGCATGCATATGCTGATTCCCCTTATCTGAGCACCAGTCACAATTTTTCATTTCTTTCTCCATTTTATGTAGTAATTAGCAACCATACTTCTCTTTGTAATTTTCTGCAAGCTGAAAAGTGCTGGAGTTTCAGTGGCTGAGAAAGAAAATTATTCCAGTAAGAATACCTGTAAGTTTGGCCTATAACTAGTTGCAGGAGTAAACCAGAAAAACTCTTGGTGGTGGTGTGCAAAGACTAGATTACAAACTCACAATGTTCCCTATGAACTGTAGGATTTCTTTCAGGCTCCCTGCTAGCTTTGAATTTTTAACACTGGTTTTGCAGTTCTTTTAGCCAAACTGTATATGAAATAGCTGTATCTGTGTCCTTAACAATTTGCATATTCTTGGTTTCCTCACACACCTACTTCTTTTTATTTTTTAGGTGAAAGAAAGACTACAGTCTCTTGCACAAAGATTATGAACAAAAATATCAGTCTTGTGGACAACAAGAAGTGCAAATATTTAACAAAACCTGAACCACAGATCCGCAAGTGCAATGAACAGCCCTGCCAAACAAGGTAATAGTGATTTGGTTAAATTAAACTATGTAAAAACTTTGCAGTGGACTGCTGCTGGCAATGAATGGGCAGTAAATACATTCATCCAAAATGTTGTAATGCAAAATGTAGGGAAAACACAAATGCTGAAAATTGTTTCTCCTGAGTTTTAATAAGAGTCCTTAAGCACCATGCCTAAATCAATTCTTATTTAATAAAGCAGTTAATTCCTTTCCTCAGGAAGTATTCTCACAGACTTATCTGTGCTACAAAACTGAAATTTAAATGCTGTTTATATAAAGACATATATGGGATTTAATCCAATGGTCTTAATTAGTGATATGTTTTAGTGTTTGGGGTTTTTTTTTAAACAAGGCTTCAAGTCTTTAAAGCTCTGATAAACTCTGGGTACCCTGAATACTAAATAAATAAATAAACCGCTGTTAATCACTCTTTCTACATTTATGCAACTTAAAGAATTATGGCTTGAGGGGATCCTCGAGACTTGCATGTACTTGTTTAAAGCAAGTTAGAGCAAGTCCACACCTTTCAAGGGAGGGGCGAGCAGCTAGCAAGAGCTGGCTAGCATCCCTAGAAGAAAGCACTGGGATCAGTCTGCTGCTGTCATCTGGAGGACAGGTAGATGGCATTTTTAAACAAAATAATGCAAAATAAATTAAATGCAAATACTGTTCAAAAAAGTATGTAAAGTGAACTAGAAGACATAGTTTTCTTGGAAAGGATGAAGTACTGAACCTGATAAAATGAGAAGTATGATACATTTTAAGTAAGACAAAGCCCCTGACATTTGGTCTTTCCCAAACTAGGGCATTACCCTTTGAAGGAATTATTTATACTTTATATGCATGTTTGAGAAGATCTTTATTTTATTTTATCAACATCACTGTTCACTTAGTAGATAAGAAATTGAATAATCTGATCTTTTTCTGAGGCATTGTCTGCCATAAATTTTCAACATTCTGTGTTTTTTTTCCAATTTAAGTGAAAATTTTAAAACTTTGCTAATTGATACTCAGAGACCCTGTGCTGAGAAATGTAAAAAATTTAATTATCCAATATTTGATACACTGTAAGTGATCATTACAAAATATTATTAGCTTTTAACATAAATGTTACTAAAGCATACACTTGCATAAATACTTATTTGCTAATGGCATATGAAGAAATATCTTAAAGCCTATTTAATGATCTTGACAGGTCATGATCTATAAATTATATATCTGGACTGATAACAAAAAACCCCTTAGTTAAATGTTTCATTTTCTTGCTATAAATGCATGACAGAAATTTGAAACAAATTCATTAAATCTCAGTTGCCTAAAAACTCTCCTTGCAAACTAAGTCTCCTTGAAAACTCTCATGTACTGCATCAGGAGCAGAACTGTTTGATTTTTTAAGGGCACGTGGCCATAATCTGGATCTGCAGAACATCTGGGGAAAATTATATTCTAGAACAATTGTTCTCCAGGTACGTGGGCTCTGCCAAACTGCATCAGCCTTCCTTGCCTTTGTGATTTAAACCATGCACCCTGTTAGGGCTTACTCTGAAGATCATGAGGAATTGTGAGCTTTTGTGCTTTTTTCAGGGCAATGAGTCTCTCACACTTGAGTGATTCTTTCTTGCAACAGAGTATTTTCAAGAAATGCTGGACTTTGTATGCTTGGCATACATTTGACATAGGTAGACAAACTGAGAATAACAGGCAGGCTGATCAGGGATCTGTCACCTTTAAAATGTATCTATATTTTGGAAATTTTCTAATTGGGATTATCATTAGAGGGAAGTACTTTGAAAACGTAGTGGACTGGGGAAGAAATTTACATTAATACCATATGTAATATAATATATATTAGATTAAAAAATATTCCATTAGCAAAATTACAGTAAAAGGAAGCTGAAAATATGCAAGTGTGTCTGGGTGTATTCACCGGTGAGCAGGAGAATAAGATGTGGTGGTATTTTTCCCTTCCTGATTTCATATTACTACATTGCCTGTGTTTCTTTGCAGATGGATGATGACAGAATGGACACCATGTTCAAGGACATGTGGGAAAGGAACGCAGAACAGACAAGTAGCCTGCACACAGCAGCTCAGAAATGGGACCCTGATCAGAGCCAGGGAGAAGGACTGTCTGGGGCCAAAGCCTGCTTCTGCACAGCGCTGTGAAGGCCAGGACTGCATGACAGTGTGGGAGGCAGGAGTCTGGTCTGAGGTGCTGCGTTTATTTATACAAATACTCCATAATCATTATTTGTGCCTTAGTATTTTTGGAAATAAGGGGTTTTTTCAGCATCAAGTGGCACAGCTCAGCCTAATGATTCTCATGGCTCTCATGCAATGTTTTGGCAAATGGTTTGGAGGCTAGGAAGACCAGCTGTGTATAACTACTGCATTTTACCCAGTTAATGTAATGCAACAGTCTCTTCTGGCCAGTTTTCAAGCACGTATAATCAAGTATGTCCTGTCTCTAGTAGTGGGTAACCAGAGGCAAATGGAATTAAGGCACCACTTATCAGCTACAAGACCTTGGGTTCAGAGCAGGAATAGCTGGGATGTACTTTTGTACCAAGGGATGTTTATCAGCAGATGGGTGATCCCTTCCTGATTCAGGGAGGCTTTGAGGGGAGCCTTTGGCAAAGAAACACATTTTCTTCCCTTCCTCTTTCTTTGCTTTTTATCCAAAGCAACAGCAATAGGCAAATGGGCTTGTACATAACACAATTTTACATATGTTGCATCCTGAAGGATTGCTGTAAAATGCAATTATTATTCAAAAAGCTTTTTTAAGTTAAGACCTTTCAATGTGCTTTTCCATTTGGCTTTCTTCATCTTTGAGTTCTTCTAAAATTAACTGACCATGGGGGAAGAAGAGTATTGTTCTCACTGCCATCTAGACAAGATTAAAGGGTTATTTAGAACTTCTCCCTTCATTGAAAGAATAAAGGCAATTCTGATTACCTCCCATAGTAGAAGCTGTGGTATGGATCCCTCCATGATCAAAACACAAATAGCAACTTCTGAATGTGAGTGCAGTCCCTTCTCTGAATTGCTCTACTCAGCAGAACTCCTTGATTCCGAAGCAGGAAAGAGCTAACAAATAGGGAATGTTTTCAAAGATGAAGAACAGATGCTTAGTTAGAGATAGGAGATGTAAACACCAGCAGTTTCTGGTGTGGTACAGAGTTTTGTGATGCAAGGGCTGGTTGTGAGAAGTAAGGCACCCATTTACAGAGGTGAGAAAAAGAAGAACATGGGTTGTTTAGTCAGTTTGTCTTCATTCAGAGATGAGAAATGAGAGAGCATGCTTTTGTTGGAAGCAATAAATGTTTTTTGAAGAGCGTATTTCCCATGGCCATTCCTACTATCACCATTATATAGGAAGCTAGCCATTACTGCTTCCTGCAGTTATAATCAGCTTGGCAGAGGAGAGTTTTGAACTGCAAGCAGTGGGATGATCAAAAGCAGTGATAATGTTTTGAGAAGGAAATGGCATCATTTTTGGCTGTGTAAATGGGAATGATGGAAAAAAACCATAGATTAAGACCTTCTGAGCAACCTGAAAAGAGCTTTCACATGCTGTCTATATAGTGATTTTGACTTTTCAAGTTCAGTCTGGATTCTTGCATGGTTTTGGAATATTTACTTTTCCATTCTACATTTTTTTCCTCCTCCAAAAAAGGCTGCTGGACACTAACAGAACTTTTCTGAAGTTGCTTCATATCGTATGCTTATAAATTTTATTTTGATTTTCTTTCATTGTACTTCCTTTCATTCAAAGAAGAAAGATTGCCTAATATTTTTAGTACAGCATTTTGCATTGATTTAATAATAACTTTTCAGATATTTTCTTACTCAAAAGCCTATTTTTTTCCTTAAGCAAGTAAGTTTTAATCTAATTTTAGCTAAAAATGAATCAATTATCAATCTGCCCCATAAGGAATTTTTTTTTCAGTTTTTCTTTTTTAATAAATATAGTCTTGTTGCAGTTGACGGTTGGAAGTTAGGAGATCACTGAAGCTGCAAAATATTTATGCTGGCTTGGCAGAAGTCATATAGACAGGGATGAAATGGGGTAA
>WBND01000182.1:1456189-1473658 GCA_013398595.1 Tychaedon coryphoeus
GGGGGGGGGAAGAATATAAAATAAAATAAATAGGCATAACTCAAACTTGCTAAACTTAGAAGAGACCAACAGCAGATATTTTTTTTAGCTAAACTTAGCACAAGTTCTGAATTTTAAATTTGGCATACAGAGGTGTTGGGTGTGTCAGAAATGAGAGAGGCAGAAAGACCTTCCTGGAAATGATGCATGTGAGAACTCAGACTCCATCTTATGCTTGTATCCATAAGTCCCTCTTTTTGCTACGCTATTCAGAAATACCTTTATAACAACAACAACAACAACTACAAAATAAACTGCAGATTATTTGCTTGTTTAGGTAATCTTTCAGAACATTGCCTAACTCAGTAAAAGCCTTTGCGGGAAAAAAAATGCACCATTTTATCTACTACCTGCCTTCAAATGCAAGCTTTATAAGAAGACAAAACAGAAAAAGATTTTGCAAGCATGCTAGCAAAAATGAACCCTGCTGCTAAAGTCTGATTGCTTGCTATTGTTTCACACTCACTTCATGAAAAGGTTGAAACTGCTTAAAAGCTGGAACTGATGAACCTATACATAAATGATTAGGAATGCTCTGCTAATAATTTCCAGTAAAACTCATCACTGAGTTTCCTTAGGAGCACGTCAGCCTCTGCTTTGAATGCTACTTAGACTTGTAAAACCTTTTATTGAGCAGTCCACTTATTCTTGAAAATAAATTGTCCAAGTCAATTCTGTTAATAGTGTCACAGATTGGCGTTTTTCATTGTGGATTGTATCAGCCTCTTCAGTGATTGCATGTTGTCTTGGCAGAAAGATGCATTTTGACCGTTACTGTCTGCCAGTGACAATTTTTCCCTTAATTTAGGAATTCCTACTTCTCATGAAGGCCAGCTGGAAGCAGCTAACACATTACAGCAACTTCCTCAGCTGTTGGCTTTGGGAATATGTATTCTCTCTAGAATATATATCTTTGGCAGGGAACAGAAAGAAGGAATCTTGGGTAGCGGGTGTGCATGCCAAGTGTAAGGATTGTTATATTTAACGCCTAGATTTCTGTCGTTGAAATTATGTCTAAAAGAAGTTCAAAAGTAGGACAAAATTCAAACAGGGTGATAAGGCTTTTTTAAAAGAAAAAAGAATTTTGAAAAAAGAGCTGTTAACTATCTTTACACAGGAATTTTTTGTAAACTTTAACAGGAATGTTTTACATGTCTTGCTGCTTGAATGGCTTTACAGTACCTTTAGGACCATGTCCAAGATGCACAGATTAACAGCCACATAAAAAAACCCTTCTGGCTATGTACTAGAACATTTAGTCTAAACCTACAAATACAGTTGTCCTACAGGAATTTCTGCTAATCAGCTACATGGCCTTAAAGTGTAGGTCATCTGAGTAGTGAGAAGTGCTATTAACCCCCACAAAAATAAAGTATTGCATTTGCAAGACTGACATGTGGGGGATAGAGTGGATGGGAAGAAGAACTATAGAAATGTGTTCTTCATTCACTAATAATAAAAGCTGTGGGTTTAAATTAACGTGAAACCTGCTGAATTAATGAAAATGCTACATAGTGATTGAGAGTGAGCATGTTCTGTAAATCTTATATATCCAAAAAATTACAAATACTTTTGACAGATAAATTTATTTCTGATTAAATTCACTGATTAATGTGTAAAAGTGAAAATATTTTTTATTTTTTTGAAATTGAAAGCTTTTTTAGAATTTTAAACACAGAAAGACCAGAAATACGCAGAACCTATACGCCTTCAACTGCATACCACAAGCACTACCTAAAATGTGACGGCTGCATATACAGTGAAAGGTATTTAGCTCAGATCGAATATTTGCAGTGAGAAAAATCCAAAGGTGAGGTGAGTTTGGGAGGTACTTTTGGAAGAGTCTTCTTCAGCTTGAATATACATATACATATACATATACAGTAAAATGAGTGTCAAAATGAGAGTCAGAGCTGTTGCTCTGAAGGTGCATCTAGCTGATCTACAGAAGTTGAGGTGTCTTCTAGTGAAGTCAGAACAATTCCCTAGCTTTTCAGGATAAAGAAGAAAAATACAAATTACTTTTATTCTCCAATATTCAATGTCTGCACTCAGTTATAACAGCAGTTGGCTGATGTGTTTGCAGGACAAACTTGTGTTTGAAGATGACTTCATGTACATGGAAACCTCACTGTTTGTGTAGCTAGCAAGTGCACTGGAAAATGCCTGGTGTTTTACCTATTTCATACTATTTCTAGTTACTTTGAATATGACCTAAATAGCAACTAGCTATATGAGCTAATATGAGCTTTTATGGTAAAAAGATTTTTTCTTCTGGCTTCCAGTCAGTAGAATTTTTAGTTTTGAAGTCAGACATCACCGCTGCTGCTACTGCTCCTGCTGCTGTGTGAGCATTGAAGAGCACAGCATGTCTATCAAATCCCTCACTGATTTTAAAACCCTAGGCATTTGTGAAATTCTTGCTTTACTTGCATACTAACTAGGCTGGGTTTAAAAGTTTTCGATTGCAAATCACTGCCATAACCCTTCTTCTTCTCAACATTCCCCAAACATCTTACAAGACTTAGTAAGTTCCCACTTAAAAAAAAAAATAAGAATAAATGCACTGTTAAATTTAGTACATTTCTGTGAAAATAACAGAACGTAGAGCACAAATGTCTTTATTTCCTGCTTTGCCAGGAAAATTTCTTTATTTCCTATATGAACTGAGATATTTTAATCATCCTTTGATGTCAGTTTCTAAAGTTGTGATATTAGTAAGTAGGTCAAGCAAGACTAAAATTAATTGTTTGCATGATCTCAACATCTTGGGATAAAAAGCTACATTGTAATGCTTCATAACACTCTGAAATATCTCACCAAGGCTCCGTTATTTAGAGGATATTAATTTGCCAGTTAAGATTTTAATGCCAAAATCTTGCCAGATTCTGCATAGAAACTCAGTACCTAAACACTGATTAGCTGAGAGATCTCTCTGTATGTTGCATATTGTGTCAGTTGCAGTCACAACAAACCTTCAGGCCAGAGCTCATTTGATGTGGAGATGATGTGACTGCTCCCAGAGTGGTCTCCAGAAAGGCACCTGCCTACATGAATTGTTTGGCATTAGCAATTAGCAGATAAACCACCAGCCCATTTTGTTAGCAAAAGACTATTTTTTTCAAATCCCATTCTCCCCTCCAATATTCCAGGTGGCTGGATTGCACCTACTCACTCTAGGATAACCTAAGGGCAGATAAATTATTTTTGGAGATCTTATGTACCAGGTCCACCTTCCCATGTCCTCCTTCTCTGTAGCTGACAAAAGGAATACCACATGCTCACATGTACTTTTCAACATGAAAATCTTTGATGGGAAAAAAATTTAATACTATGGGCCATATTACTCTAAATTAAGATCACCATAATAACATTTAAAGATTATCTTTCCTTATTAGACACCTTCAACATACTTTACTCTCACATTTATGTTGTAGTTTTAGTTTTGTCTTTTTTTTTTGCCTTTTTAAATTTTGCTATTCCATTGTCTCAATTTTTATTTCATTAAAGTATTCCAAAAATAAATACCTCTGAAACTATGATGAGAGGAATTTAAGGAGGGGTCAGAATTTTGACAAAATTAAAATCTCTGTTCCATTTGCTATTGGGGATAAAATTCATGTAGGTATATGTGTGATCTTACATGTTGACCATGTGCATAATGTTGGCTGTTACAGGAACACGTTATTTTTAGCTGCACAGAGAAAAGGCAGAGAATTCAAGAAAACTAGTTATGTTGAGAGGCTTTTCTCATGCAATTTTACAGCAGTGTACTAGATTTAAAGTTGATAGCATACTTTGAAAGTACTTCAGTACTAACTGATTTCCATCCTACAAACCATATATTTGTTCATGTGTTGAGCTGTGGTTGGTACTGAATAGACAACTGTGTATTCATAATTTAATGTCTTTACATGCCGTGGCTCATGGAGGCTGTATCTGATTAACTTGGCAAGATACAGTTCTATATTGACTCACTGAGAACAGGAGCAAAATCAAGTCCACCTGCTGTCTTTATAAAATGCCAGTCTTTGATTTTGTGTGGTTAAAAGTTTAGTCCCTTGTGAAAACATCCAAGTGTACATCCTAGTCTCTTGTACCTCTCTTGGAGTCCTACGAGTCCAAAAGACAGGAGTCTCACTTCTCTCGATGCACATATTGAGGCACAAGCCCTCTATTTCCCATTTAGCGTGTGCAAATCTTTCTTCCAAGTAAGTTTAAAATGTCACTCAAAGGCACATAGATAGCCAAACCAAAGGGTAAAAACTTGTTTAGTGTTTCCTATAGTCAAAGTTTATTCATCCTTTGCAGAAAACTATACTTCTCCATCTCCGAGACAAGATGGCTGGGAAACATTTTTTGTTACAGCACCTTCTTCTTGTCTTTCTCATTTCATTTTTTTTTCCAGCTACTTCTTGATGCCTCCCAAGGAAATATATTCTGAACATTTATGTAATAAAAATTATTTAGAAAAATATTTCCAGGATTATGTGGCAAAATTTGCAGTCTGTGCTCTTACATTATTCATTACAAGAAACTGATTAGTATTTGAAGATGTTCTCTGTAGAACATTTCTGTGAAACTTGGTGAAATGTCTGGGTACTTGGGTCAAAATCATTAGAGGCTAGGAGAAAATTTGAATATATAATTTTTAATAGATTTGTAGTTAAAGCAATAGCATGTGTTTCAAATGGACAGAAAATAAATTAATATCCTATAAAATTTTGTTCACAAAAGGTCAGAAAAGATGCAAACATGTTGTTTTGTTTTGTTTCATTTTGTTTGGAATGGGTTTTGTAAGCATCTGTATAGCACTGTCCAAGTTTTCACTCTAATATATTATGTTACAGTGATAGAAGTAGAATGTTACCATTGTTACAGTGCTCAGTTGTTTTATTTTCTTACCTCATTCTCTGTGGCAACAAGATGGCAAGATTAATTAAAGGCCAGACATCATGTCTCACATTTGTGTTTTATTTCTGAGACACATGTGAAAACGTGAAGGTGTGATGCAAAGCCAGGAGGCATACACTCTGCTCTGCAGAAAGAGCACTTTTGCTGTAGTTAATTAATGGCTTTATTAAAAATTCTTTTCTCTGATGTATCTGTGAATGTTTCTTCCATCACTTTAACCTCTAATAAGAGTAAATTAATATATAGAGACAAGAGAGTAACCTTTGCTTCTTTCACGCACATTGCTGGTTTTGAGTTTCATCACAGGCTCTACAAAATGGACAGCAATAGGATGCTGGAGTGAGTCCTTCAATTTATGCTGTTAATTAATTTGTACTTTTTTAGTTTATTTTCATTTAGCTAATGGAATAGAATTCAGAAATCTTGGAATGCTGACATCTGAAGAAGCAGCCACTGACTTCATGTGGACTGTCATTGCATGTTCACGATTACCCGCAAAAATACTTTTCCAATGAACGTGTCTTCTATGTGTTCCAGTGCTCTGTCACCTGTGGCAAAGGAATGCAGTCTCGAGTCATCCAGTGCATGCACAAGATCACAGGAAGGCATGGCAATGAATGCTTTTCTTCAGAAAAGCCTGCAGCCTACAGACCCTGTCATCTCCATCCCTGCAATGAGAAAATTAATGTTAACACAATAACATCACCCAGGTTAGGTAAGCAGTCAAAAATGACAAATCGCTTTTCAGTTCTTTCTCTCCGTACAGTAAAACAAACTGTTTGGAAACAAGTCTAGGACTCAGGAAGTATTCCAGAGATTTAATTCTATGCAAAGATTGATATGCCTGCCTCAGGTTTTGAGTATGTACATCAGAGACTGTAACTAATGGTAAAAGGTTTTGTTATCCAAGGACCTTCTCATGAGACTGTATGGTATTAAGGGAACAAAACATCCCATATGAAAATATATTTATATTAGAGACATTACAAACACACATATTTTTATATATATTCACAGTCAATTTTATCAAACCTTTCTAAAGTAAAAAAATACCTTCTCTTCTGTTTCAAAATTCTGCAAACTCTGTTGTCTTGATATTTGTGTGATCAAGGAGGCCTTTATTTGTTCTTTAAATACAAACAGCTCTTTCCACTTGTCTTTAATTCAAATGTCTACATCAATGCCTGATGTATTAGACATTGTGTGTGAAGGAAAATTACTTTGAATGAAGAGATGTGCTATACCTGGCAGAACTCAGGTCTCTTCTGTTCTTAAAGAAATTATGTTATTGCATAACTACCGAACTGTTAGTTCTGGTAGTTTTTGTTTCATAGTGCATTGTTGATGATGATTACCATTAGTTCCCCTAATCATTCATCTGCATCTGGAGCATGACAGGAGTATTCAAAGACTTGCTGTAAGACAGCATACCCTCTCCAGCTGATTTTCCAGAGCCCTTGTTAAGATAAGCCTTCCTGTCCAATAGATTACTCCCACATGGCATTTCAGACTATGTGCAGTACTTCATTTAAGACAGTGAAGGGTATACTTCTCTTTGAGGTTTTCAACCGTGGAACATTTCTGTGCAGTAGTCATTGTTTCAATTTGCACTTTATCTTGTACTTTATCTTTCTTTGTTCAGTTGGTCTCTCAGAAGCAAGATGCCATCTCCCCATCATTGATGATTTTCTTTAGTGAGGTTATATAAGCAGCTTTGTGTCACAGACTAATGTGAATTAGAAATAATCACACAAAAAATACAGTGTCAATTAAAATTTGGCTTAATGTGAAGTGCAAAAAAAAAAAAAAGATTGGACTATGTTGTCCTCATGGCATGGATTATGTAGCACTGATATTAATAACCTACAAGTCAATGTCATCCAGCATGGAGTCATAATCCAATCCACTAGAAACCTCAACATCTCCAAAATACATAATGGAATGCTTCTCTTCAATATATTGCTAATTTTGGCCTCCAGTTCCATTCATAGAGATCTTTTGATTTGAGGGTAGGGCTAGTGTAAGCTGGTGGGGATTGTGCAATCAGCTCTTTTACAAATTCCTCTTCTGTTCGCATAGGAGATTAACTCAAATCTGAGGTTTACTTCTTTTTTCAGTGTTTGTGATGGGTTTGGGACAATATCTTGTTCTTGTGCCCTGTTTGTCACTGGGTTCCTGTTTTAATTCTGTTTTTTAATTCCATGTCCTGCATACTACATATGCAAGTATTTAGTTACACTTGATACGTATAACTAACTAAATGTGGAAATTTCCAACTTTAGTACCACAGTCTTTCTATGATAAGCTTTGTAAAGAGGCTTTCATAAGTGAAACAAGGCAGAATGATGGGCTCCACTCACTCATGAGAAGGCAGCTACATGGCATTAATTACGTTCAATGCAACTTAATCCAATTTATAAATAAAGCTGGCCTTAACAATTTTTGATGTTGAATATATTGACAACAGGAAGACGAGGGGAATTCCTTCCTTTATTAAGTATCTACATCTATAACCCTTTCTCTTCCCCAGATACTCTTCTTAAATCCTTGTCTCTTTTGCTAGTGATTCTTCACTAGAAAAGGCATCAGTAATTTATATTTGATTTTGCTATTGTTGTTTCACAGCTGCTTTAACATTCAAGTGCCTAGGAGACCAGTGGCCTGTGTACTGCAGAGTGATAAGAGAGAAGAACCTCTGTCAAGACATGAGGTGGTATCAGCGATGCTGTGAGACATGCAGGGACTTTTATGCGCAAAAAATGCAACAGAAGAGTTGACCTCTGTCAGGCTGGCTGGCTCTCGGCTCTTTGCAATCTTATTATTTATAAACACACACACCCACACAGGCTTTTTCAGACCAAATATTATCAGATGACATATAATTTAATCAAATTAATTTATTTTTGCCTGCCAGACATCCTTAATGATTTTGGTTAGACAGCCAACATGTTTTATCTTCTGAAATTTTCATAATTAATTTTTATATGAACACTTTTGGATACACTTATCAGAATTTTTAAAAAATAGTAACTAGTATTTTAAATGTTTATTTTCAGTAAGGTCATCTGTTGCAAAAAAAAAAGTCATGTTATCTTGAATTTATTTTAATTTAGCTGAATAGTTTTGTTGTATATGGAAATAAAGTCCTTTTTAATTTTATTATATTTTTGGCATTTGGAGTCAGAATGATCTTGTCTTTTTTGCAACAGATGTCAAAGTGAACAAGCTAACATTATTAAACAGGTTATTACAGAATGTATTGTGAAATTAGTTCATTTGATTTAGAAACATACGAAGGGGATATTCTACTGTAACTTATATTATAAACAAGAAAATTAAAATAGCTAAGTAGAGATTTTGATCATTTCTCATGGACACATACTTGAACACAAGTATTAAATCAATGAAACACTGTAGAGATTTACACTGAATCACTGTTGCACTGTTTGAGGTAGTGTAGAGAAAAGCAGTTCTAGAACTTGTGCCATCCTATGAATCCACGTCTGTAGTGTTTTAACATGTCACTTAATTTTTAAAGTTTTTAAACGAAAAACCCACGCCCCTCTATACCTTTGTGTGTCCTTTTGCAGATTTATGAATGGAAGAGTCCTTTCTCCTGCCACTTATATGAATTAATCTGTTTAACATTCTCAGTTCTCTGTTGATGATTTAGAAAATAGCTTTGTAATACTACTTTAGTTTTTTCTTTATCTAATGAAAAAGTCTTTATAAAAATTAAATGTTTTACAGTTTTGTGAAACATTATGAAACAGCTAAGATTTTCCTTATGAGAAAATATTGTACATGATTCACATGATTTTTACATTTTCAATAAAAAGTAAAGCTCCTTTTGTTAATTGAAAATTTTTGTGTGTCTGTGTCTGGTAGTTTAATCCATTGAGCCCTGCATTGCAGCAGGTACACCTACAGTTCGAGTGCCTTCTGCCTCTTGACTTAGGCACCACTCTGCAGCTGCAGACAGACATGTGTCTTGGTTTGATTTGGGTTTGCCAATTTTAATATATTCAATTTCTTTTCGAGATAGGATTTAGGAGCAAAGACAAGGCAGGCCTAAAACTTAAAAGGATATTTAGAAGAAATTTATTAATAACACAGAAAAAATAAGAAATTCAGAATAAGATTTCCCGATCATTCTCTCCTCCCCCCGCCCCCACCTTCCACATTTCTTAACAACAACATACAGAGAACACTTTAGTCATTTTTCCACTTAAATAATCATTTCAGTTCACTCTAGAGAGAAAAGTTCCTTTTTTGGTTTAGGCATAGGAGGTGTCTTCACTTTCACAATTTGCATCCGCCTGGAGAAAATTTGCGAATTGTGGAACTTTCTCCCATCTTCACAATCTTTCCAGAGCTGTGTTATGGGTTATGCTACACACATGGGGTATTACTTTTAAGGGCAAGCTGTTTGAAGACAAAAATTCTCTTCATCTCTTTTTCTGTCAAATGTCTCTGTCCATCTTTCCAGTCTCCAGAACAGAGAGCCCCATTCCCTTGGGGCAAAGGCTCTTTTTTCTCAAGCACTTCAACCCTCCCCCAAGTAGTTTTCCACAATTTAAAGGAATTTCAGTGTAGTCCAGGGCCCCCATAGCCCAAAAAAAAAAAAGGTTTTTCAGCCAACTTTTCTGTGGCATCTCTTCCCATCTGGAAGCTTAGCTCCTACTTCACTGACTTCAGTATATTCCCTGCTTTATTCTTCTCATTCAGGGGGCTCAGGAGATCTGCAGTCTTATCCGAACATTAGAAGGATTAAAATTGCACCCAGAAGGTGAAGGGAGCAGGGCCATGCCATCCTGGAAACTGTGCCAGGGCTTTTCGGACTGCACGGGCTGTGTGGAAGAGGCTGGAAGAAACTGCAAAGTCCAGCAAGCAAATGCGGGAGGGAGGTTTGGCTGGACCAGAGCCCAGCTGCATTCCCCCCAAGCTGTGTGGGCGCCTGGGGGCTTCTCCTCCTCCTGGCGGCTTCCAAGATGGCAGCAGGGCCCCAGCTGAGCTGTGGCCATGCTGGAGGAAACCAGGATCTCAGCAAAGGTTTCCCTTTCCCCTGACCATCAGGGCCCCGAGCTGAAAACAGGGGAGGCCTCGGTGGCTCCCCCCCGCTGCCCGGCCAGGCCCCATGGGGAGGGGGCCAGGTCGGGCCAGGTCAAGGCCGGGCCCAGTGTTACCTGCTCTCCCGGCAGAAGTAAAAAGAGACAGGATAACTTTACCGGTGTAATTTATGAAAGCAAAGTAACTTTTTAATTGGTTACCCGGGCTGTCAACCACCAAATCAGCCCTCCAGTTGATCCCTGCAGCCCACAGAGGAAACAGCCCTCCTGTGTTTCAGTGTCCTGTGCTTCTCCTCTCAGGTGACCCTCCCCCATGCAAAACCAGCACTACATGTCACAGTGAGCCTTGATACAGATGGGAAGTTGAGAATAACAAAGCAGCATTCTGTGGAGAGGCAGATAGTTATCTCAGGTGAGTCCTGTATGGCTGAACTTTGCCAGTGGACAGCAGTCGGTCTTCTGCCCCCGTTTTGTGATGCAAGCCTTTAAGTATGTTCTGAAAATTTGTAGGAGAGCAAAACCTGAAGGCAAGACAACTGGAGAAATAAGTCAAAAAGGCATATTTTCTACTCAGCAAAAAGAAAATGCAGCTTTATTTGAGTGACTGTTGCTTTTCCTTCTCTGCAAAGATTTTGGCGTATGGATGTGATGTAGATATCCGCACAGTTTCCACAGATGGATAACCACAGATACCTACAGACAATAAACTGAGGCCCCCAGTCAGGAGTGTAATTCTGTCTAGGAAGAATACTTAGATGCAGTCTTAACTCCCATTGAAATCAACATCTGTGTTCCAAATAGCTGTTCTATCAAAATCTTTGGTTTGGCATCATATTGCTCTGCGTTTGAAAACTGCAACTTTAGTGAAGTGCTAGAATTAAAAAAAAAACAAAACAACAACAACAAAAAAAATGTTGACATCATGGAATGTTATCTTTTTAATTATTAAAACGTTTCAATGCACAGAAAATTCAGTTGCTCTGGGGCATAACTCCTTGATGTTACAGATGCACATTTGAAAGTCTAATAAAATTATTGTAGTTGGCAGGCAAAAAAAGCAATTATTATTTAAAATTTTCTTCATACTTAGCACCAGGTCTTGGTAATACTCCTGCACTCACATGAATCACAATTGAAAAACAAGCAGAAGAAAAGATGCCTCCAGACTAGGGGCCAGAGGAAGTTTTTTTTATCAGCCAGTGGTATCCTCACTGTTCTAGATGTTTATGCTCTGCTGATTTTGAATATTTCACTAACAAGATTGTCATCTTAGTAAAAAATTTTAAAAGTGTATTTTAACTCTGCCTGTATCTGTCAAAAACAAATCAGTGACTGCTGCTGAAATCATCTTCCCATCACCTCTACAACATCATGAAAAGGAAATACTTTTCATTGGGAGACAGGGATGGAAAGCTGTGGTCTAAAATGACTTTTTTTTAAATGTAATGAGTGAAATCAGGATGTTTTAGTGCTGGTAAGTCTGGTTCTGATTCCTTTAGCATCTGTAGTACAAAAGTATTAGTTACATGTATGTGAATCATTTTGAAGCAGTTTTGTGTCTAAATAGCAAATATACCTCTGAATTTGAAAGCAAGTTCATTTTACTGTTCAGTATACTCTATCATCATTCAGAGGAACTGTATAGACTGAAATACCTCTTTGATCAGAAAATTATAAGAACATTCTGAAAATGTGCCCAGGCTATGGCTTGAGCCACAGCACGCTATGGGGAGGACAGGCCTGTGCCAGCCCTGCAGAGTTTTCCATAGACCTGGGTAGCAGCAGGCACCTTTCCAGTTGTGGTCAGGCAAGCCATAGCCTTATGCAGACATAGAAAATCTAGAGTTTACTCTCTCTTTTTTTTTTTTTAATTTGTTCTTTCTTCCTCAGGAACAATCCCTCTGCATTAATATGTTTTCCTTCCAGCCTGATGAATATGTAACATTTCAACAAATGATTGTCAAATCAGTCAAGTTCACCTGGCATGTAAAAGTGAAATTCACTCTTAACTCCTAATGGCTAGAGTAGGCCTCTCTGCTAATTAAATACCACTTAGACCCTATTTTGTTGGATTAAGTGGGATTTAAGTGGTACACAGGGATTGTGCTAGGCTGGTGCACAGCAGGTTTACTTCCTCCTCCCACGTGTGCTGGCCAGTTAGAGTAGTAAGCAAAAGTTACAACAGCTACCACATCTCATAACTCTCTTAAAGAAAGACCTGAATTTTAATTGCACTTTCATTTATTCTGAAGGGAAATTGCTACTTTGTTCTAGAGAAAGTGGGTTAGATTTTGGGTTGTTTCAGGTTTTTTCCATTCAGATTTCATTATCTTCTCCAATGACAAAAAAGCAGCCATTCGCTTATTTGAAAAATGCATTAAAAATAGAAAGCTTGTCTGCATCAAGAGACCAGTGGAGGCCCTAATACCTAACAGATCAAATATAAAAAGAAAATTAGAAGCATCCAGAAAGAATTTAAAGAGATCTGTAACAAAGATGTGCAAACTACTAGAAAGGGAACTTGAAATACATCCAAACCTGGAAGCCAAATCAGGTAGCCACAAGTGTGAAAGGAGTGATAATGGAGTGAAAGAGAAGTTCAGTTAATTACTTGTGTTGGCTTTTCCAGATGAAATATTGCAGGGTTCCTTATAGCAAGGATCAAGGTGAAAGAAATACACAGGAAAGTAAGACCAAATAAGTATTTTAGGTGCAAACAGTACCTAGGTTTGCAGTCACCTGAGAACATTGGAAGAACAACTGAGAAACTGGTGTCAGAGCCACCGGCACCCATGCCAGACTGCAGTGTAATTCTTGCCTGTGGAAAAGGCAATCCCTTGAGCTACAGATTAGGGAGTCATGCCGTAACAGCCAACAAACACCTGGATTAAGCATGTGCTCTTGGCTGAGTCAGAATGGCTTCAGTTGCGAACGGAGCAAAGAGGGTGTGCTAGACCCAGAAATCTCTGACAGTGTTACAGAATATTCAAGAAACTGCATTCACACAGGACTACAGGAGCAATCTTTATGGCTTGAAAGGTGATTAAAGAATTGGAAGCAAAATGGTCATCTCTCAGGATGAAGTCAGCAATATGGTTAGGTTTTTTGGCATTTTCATCCATGGCATGAGGAAGAGTAAAAACTGAGTTCTCCATCTACACAGATGACAACAAGCTCTTCTGGTTAACTCCTGCCTCAATTGGCAAGAATCACAAAACTAAGTGATTAGAAAAGACATTAAATGAAAAACTTTGGTGTAGGTAAATGTCAAGTATTATAGCTATGAAAATAGCCTGAACCATTCCTATAAGATCCTGAATTTGCAACTGGCAGTCACAGAAGTGAAGGTACTAGCCCTATGAGAATTACTAACTGCTATGAGAATAGCGGAGAAAAAAGCATCAAAAACTGATGGATGTCAGAAGAGAAGACATAATTTTTCCCATTTTTGGAACTGGTATAACCACAACATGAGTATTGTGTTCATTTATGGTTGCTGTATTCTTATGAACAATGTAGTGGAATTACAGTGTAACACATTGAAAATGAAAAATAAATTAGCAAGGAGGTAGACTAGGTGGCTTAGGAGATTAAAAAGGTTGATAATTCAAATTGAAAAGAAAGAGACTGGGATAACTCCAGTTTAAAAAAATCCTGAAGGTGGTGGATATACTGCATGGGGAAAAACCCTGCAGTACTGCAAAGAAGGCATCCTTGATTTGACTAATAGAGAAATTAATTTAGAAGACATTAAAGTAAGAAATTTAGGCAGATGGTCATGAGGTTATGAAGCTTGCTTCTGGAGGAGGTACTATCAGAAGAATTGAAAAGCAGTTAGACAATTTTATCAACAATTTATAAATAGATGATACTAAAAGGCCTGGGAAAGAGATACTTCAGCACAAAATAAATTGTGTGGCTTCTGAGGGAGTAAAAGAATGAACTGCAGGAAGTAGCCAGGTGTACACTGTCTCCCTAAACAGCATTTTGATCTTGCCCTTTTCAAACAAAATTATAGATCCTGGGATTGGGAGAGGTCTGACTTAGTAAGATGTCTGTTATGTTCTTATGTCTAATGGAGTAGTGTTGGTATGTAAACGCACACAGGCACACTCAACATCTTCTGCTACACTAGGACAGAAAAGCCCTGTGTTTTGAGAGATGCTGGAAAGTCTGTGTTTAAGAAGTCATTGTTGCATATAGCCGTGTATTTTAGAACACAAATTATTACTCTCTTAGTTAATACTGCACAGGGAAAAAGTGAGAACTACACGCTATGGTAAGTCTAAAATAGCAGCTTCATGGTAATCCCTAGGGTACACTGGAAAGGTGTATTAGTGTTTCAGGGCTTCATTAGACTGGGGAGACAGCGTTGTAAATGTAGCACCAGGTTCCCCAAAAGCATGCACAGCCACTCAGAAGCACAGTCACTACTGTCTCTTTTGTGGCTGTTCACAGATACTTATTTGAGCATCTATTTTAAAGGTGCCATATTAAGAATTTTAAATAGATACGCTGTAAAATAATCTCCAATAATTACCTGCAAGGAAACATCATGAGCTTTCTAAGTAAATAAGCAGTTTAACTTATATGCATGTCTAACTATTCATTTTGACTTTAGGATTTAAAAAATGTTTTCCTATTTTTATTTAGTTTCTATAATTCAGCTGTTTTCTGAGTGGTAAATAGATTGGTTTGATTCTGTGGTGTAAGTACAGAGCTAAATTTTTTGTGATGCCCTAATTCTCAGTACAAATTTGATTCAAAAAGTTTTCTTGTATTTCAAGTAACAAACTATAAAAGCTTATCCTCTATGGCAGTTTCATCAAAATGAAACATATCCTAGAAAAACATACATATTTCAGAAAAGATTAAAATAAGAATAAGGAGGCTACTTTTGGTAGTCCTATGTAGAGGCCATAATGAGAAGTGGAATTTCATTAGCTGAAAGTCAAAAGGACTTAAGACTCATAAAAAGATTATGAAACTATCAAATCTCAAAATAAAATAATAAAAGTGATGGGACTGAGACCATACCATTCAAGTCAGTAACAGTGAATTTTTCCACTCATTTGAATGGGAGCAGAATCAATTCCCTGAAAACTTCTGTTATCAATTACTTGAAACAATCTAGTATTTCCCAGGGTCAAGAAGAATTTACTGTGAAAGAAATCCCTGACCCTAAAAAAAGTGCATGTCATAGCTGTTGTGGTAAATGGTACCAACCCACATAGCACAATGGAGTCTCTTGGTACTGCTGCAGAAGAGGAGGACTTGCTTTGACTGGAAGCTGCTTCTAATTTTCTCGGGGGAAAAATGTTACTTTGAAGTATTGTAAGCTTGACATTTTTGGCAGATAATTTGAGGAAGTGCTGGTATGCATTTAAGTGTCTTATGCATTTACTCACTGGTACTCAGTTAGCTTTAATGAGCACATATGTATCTATCAAAATAGACCTTGAACCTGAAAATTTAAGCCAGGCACTTACAGAAACTTGTCCTGTCTGCTCTGCCACTTCTAAACAATCTTTTATCATTGGTAGATGATATAAGTGAGCCTGATACCAAACAGGGGTCAGATACAGTTTCAGGAAACTGTCGTATCCTTCTTCACATCATTAATAATAGAAAGAGCATGCACAGCCAGGAAGCAGAAGCTGGGGCTGTTTTCATTATTACTTTACAGCACAGAAACATGGACCTCTCCGTTTTGCCAAACAACAACCACCCTGATAAATTCCTGCAACTGGAGGTTAAATCTTTAGTGAAAAACTCTGCCTTTCTACCAGCTAACTGGGTGAAATTCCCAGAAGCAGCTTTACCTGGAGTGCAGCGGTGGCACAACAGGATCTATTTACAGGTAAGGTCTAAAAGAGGGTGACATTTTCCTGATTTTTCTACCTTGTTTTAAGGATCAGGAGAAAAATTATGTGATGACACATCAGCCGTAGTTTCAGCTTGCTGCATCTCTTAATCGGCATCATTAATATTCCTGTATATTTTCCCATTGACATCAGGGAGGATCAGACTCCATTAAAAGAGTTACTCTCTTCAGGGGGGTCCACTGACTTTATTTCAGTGTATTAGGCTTTCTACTTCTCTTTGTAACATTTTCATTGCGTTTTCGAGATAGTCTTCTGAAGTCAAATACCACTTCATTGTACTAAAGGTGTACATAGAATGTGCTCTCTGAAGAAGTAAGAAAAGCCCCAGATTTAAGACTGAAAGTGAAGTCATATCCTTTAAACCTCCTGAAAAGGCACGTTAAAGGGACATTAAAGATTCTTGCTACAAACATGTATTATCTACATAGCTCACCATAACTTCCTTTTCCCGTTACACTGAAAGACAGCTGTTGAAAGCGTGAAACATGCTGTCTGGATTAATCCAGGTTATTATAGAGGTAGCTGCAGTTTTTTGGTACAATTGTAAGTGCAGTGCCTAGCAGAGGCCCTGGAGCTGGCGGAGGAGAAGTTCATGTCTGGATCAGCAGCAGTACAGCTGCATCAGCTCACACCCCTCTGGGCCCCACTTGCTGCTCCGCAGCGCTCCTTCCCTGCCGCCCGGGGAGCCCCTCGCCTTTCCCCACCCCTAGCATGAGCAAAAGCTCCAAGGTCTGGTTCTTGTCAAGGGATGGAGACATACAGAAGAGGTTGACGGTGAGGGGCGTGTTGGAGAAGGGTCTGAATTCTCAGGATCCTTGGGGTGGGGGTCGGATTCCCCAGGGGAATGAGGAGTAAGAGCCAAAAAAGCTTGAGCCTGGGGGAAGGGAGGAGAATGATGCTGAAAGTCTCCCACAGCTACTTCCCCTCACACTTCTCCCTTTTCAGACATTGCTCCCCACCAACTCTCTAAACCCCTTTGCCCCCTCCCAGCGTCCATTCCAGTCCTTCTCCATCTGCAAAAGTCCTCCCCCCGTGACACTCGGTTCCAAGCTCCCCCCGTTACTTTCCCTAGCTTCCTGCCTGCCCCAGACACCCTTCCCTCTGCCTGCTCCACCGCCTCCAGCCGCTCCGTCCGTGTTGTATAATCCTGGCTGGCGACTCCCCAAGGAGCGCGGGGTGGGGAACGCGCGGTCGCCCGCAGCGTCCCATGCGAACAGCCCTAACAAGGGACGGAGCCTGAAGGATCCCGGACTCAGGGTATGGTGCAATGCTGGCCTCCCCCCTTCCCCCACATAAGCCCCTCTTTTGTGCAGGAGGGAGGCAGCCACACACAGAGCCTCCCCCGCAGCAGGGATCCTTCTCCCCATTGTTGTCAATCAGGACGCGCTGTCACCGAGCCAGGGCTGCAGAGCTGCGGGAGGATTAAATATGTGTCGGGAGCCCTGTGCTTTTTGACTTGTGCTCTGCTTTTTTGCCACCAGCGAGAAGGTTTTCCTGGAACTCTGTGTCCCAGCCCCGGGATGGCTGTTTCAAAGGAAATGTCTGTACTCACCATGCCTCCA
>WBND01000182.1:1473698-1487788 GCA_013398595.1 Tychaedon coryphoeus
TAGTCATTAGTGAATTCAAGCTGTCCAGATAAAATTCATTGTGCCATTCTCTCTCCCTTAGGAGCTTGCCTTTTTTTTCCCCTTTTGCTGACAATCAAATAAAGGGAAAAGTACTGATGAGTTCCAGACATTAGAAGAAACACGATGGCACAGTGGAGAACTAATGGTGCAGGAATACCATATTTCACTTTAAGATGAGGGAGATAATGGGGTTAAAGGTTAGTTAATTCAGAAATGGAAAAAGGGGGGCGAGAGGGGGAGATAGAATTATTTTCAGAACATGTGTGCATGATCTGAAGATTCCTAAAGTCATTAAACCTTGAGAGTAGCCTAACTTTCCTCTTTTGAAGTCAATATTCTTTTAAGAAACTATTGCTACTGAGGGCTCCCTATGCAAAGTGACTGCTCAGTGATATGTTTGTGGTCTCTTCCAAACCTTTATTATGACATCACTTAAATTCAAATGCACTGAAATGCTTATGTGTTTTCTCCACCTATAAGTTCAAAAATCTGTTTCCATCGTAAAAAGCTGTTTCACGTAATGACAAAAAGCTGCTGGTGTTTCTTCTCACTTTTCTCTTTGGTATCAGGCAAACTAAACAGCTTCTCCACTTAGCATGTTCTTTCATCGTATACTTAGACTAAAACAAACCATAAAGCAGTCCAGGAATTTTGGCCCTTCCTTCTGAAAAGCAGCATAAAAAGCACAGACTTTCTCCTGCAAATGGATCATTGCTGACCACATTCTGATCACCCTGACAATTTCCAGTCCTGCTGGACTCTCTGCCCCACAAAATGTTTTAATGCCCAGATGATTAATCCTCTATAGCTGTTTCTCATGCATGTCTCCCCTGTAGTCAACCTGGTAGTTTTCTGCAATTCTGAGATTTCTCTTTCTTGTTTATATTTCCCTTTATTCCCCTATTTTTGGAAGACAGCAGAGAGCATTCTTAGCAGCATGCTACTTCTTGGCATGGTTTTTTTTGGCCTTACATATGAGTTAACGCCTGTGTCCTGTCTTTGCTTGTTTCTCAGTAAACCAGGACAAGAGGGCTTTTTAAAATCTCTAAGTTAAGTGTTGGGTTAGAGTCACTTCTTTGTCCTCTGGCTCATACGTGCATTACGTATTTCCACTCTTTCCCTTATTCTTCCCTAGACATCTGCAACTGGCCACAATAAGAGCCAGCTGCAAGGCTGGCAGGAGCTTTGGTCTGAGACTGTACAGAAGCTTTTATATAATGCACTCACAGCCCTGCAGAACTGCATTACCCATGACAGATAAAACACCTTTTTAAACTAAACAGATCATTACAAAAAGTGGTCTCAATGATGCACAATTAAAATAGTCGATATAAATATTCACTTTTCCTTAAAGATCCCCGCCTGAAGTATTTATGGCTGAAGTATTTATAACCATCTACTGTTCTCTTTCCTGTCCATGTCAGGTAGCTTTTCAGTTTTGCAGTACCTGAGGTTGCCTTAATGTCTCTGACAAGGAATCCAGATCCCCTTCATTTCCTTACTTAAAAAAATTTCATTCCTAGAATCATAGAATCATAGAAGTGTTTGAGTTGGAAGGGATCTTACAGGTCATCTGGTTCCAACTCCCCTGCCGTAGGCATAGATGTATTCCACTTGAACAGATGTCTTCAAAGCCCCAGTCAGCCTGGCTTTAAACACTGTCAGGGATGGAGCATTCACAGCTTCTTTGGGCATCCTGTTCAAGTGTCTCACCATACTCACAGGGAAGAATGCTATCTAAACCTGCCCTCTTTCAGTTTAAAGCCATTTCTCTTGTCGTATTTTTGTAAAAATTATCTCTTCAGCTTTCTTGTCAGACATCTCTATGTATTAGAAGGCTGCTACATGGTCTCCCTGTAACCTTCTCTTCCCCAGGCTAAACAACCCCAGCTCACCCAAGCTGTCAGAGGTGCCCCAACCCTCTGTTCATCTTTGCAGCCTCCTCTAAACCTGCTCAGGCTTCTCAGGAATCCTTGATGTCAGCTGTCTGCCCTACTGTCTTTCATATCTCCTTAAGAACCTTTGGTTAATCCTTGCCTTCCCAATTGCTTTTCCACAGCATCTCCTATGAGATGTGATTTGTTGAACGAAGCTCTCAAGTGCTAATATTCTTTATAACACATGAGATTTTTAATTTTCCAAATGCCTAGCAATACCTATGCAGTTGATACTACCAAAGGGATTCTTGGCTACAGCCTAGCAATTCTTTGCCTGCCAGATCTTTCATCTGCCCTCAAAATAGATCTCTACATTAGAAAAATGTCCTTATGGGTGCAAGGAGGATCCTCCACAATCTGTTACAAGGCTTTTGCACAATGGGGAGTTATAGTATTAAATGAACTACTATCAAATTTATAATGACCACCCTGCTAGTCACTTTCTTTAGCATTGAGAAGGCTGTTATGAAACAAATCCTGTAGTATCTAGTGGTTTTCTGCTTCTGTAGAACTGCCTTGGTTAAAACTTCTAGGTGTAGCTGCCCATCAACATAATTTCTTACTTTCTCTGAGCATCATTGCCAACGACAGGTGGAACTGAGGCTGGCCATGGGAACAGAGAAACTGATTCTGTCTGGGGAGAAAGGAAAGAAAAACTTGAGTTCCAGGAAGTAAATATAATTTATTGTTTAACTGTCTCTTTGCTCTCTTCTTTCAGGTAGATGAGCTTGAAACCAAGGTCTAGCCTTAACTGTTGATGTCCTGGGTTTGATGGGTGATACCTCATATAACACGCTGGGAAAAGAATGGTTACGCTCTTGGGTTGTTTCAGTGCTATCAACAACAACTGTAGTGGGAACAGAAGGATGAAGTCTGGATAAAAATGAGATAAAAATATTTCCTAGTAATAAAGCTTAAATTATCATTTTAGTTATAAGTATTGTAAGGTATGCATAATTTGCATTATAAAATAATCAGCAAGAAAAAAATATGGAGTAGGCATATGTTGACTCAGTAATGGAAATAACATTGACCCTCTATAGATCTTTGGGATTTTCGTAGAATACTGGTACTTGTACATGACAGCTGTCTGGATCTGTCAAAGAGGGACATACTTTCCTCAGTGAAAAATGAGTTATTCACAGTTATAACAGTGTTCTTATTCATGAGCTATACATAGATCAAACAGAGTTATGTGTTTGCAGTGTTCAGCATTTTCCATCTTGGTAAATAAGTATTTTACAAACATATTTAATCTACACTTTTCAGTGTTCTTCATAACATCTCTGGGGATGTGGCATGGCAGTTTGTGTGGCAGTTCGCACAGGCAGGACAAGCAGGCAGAGTTGCAGGTTTTCTTGCTAGTAAGAGTTGCTCTGTGTTGTTTGCAGTGTTTCTATTGGCTGGTTGGTTTTGGGGTTTCTGTTAGTAATGGTTTTTGATCCATTCCAATGATCAAAAACTGTAGTTAGTACAAGTATATGTAACCAAGTGGAACCCTCCAAAAAGGATTCATCTGTACAGACCCATTCCTGCCTGGAGTGTTTGAGCTTATCAGTGGTTTCAGGGGATTTGTGGGGGAAGCCTGCCTGCAGTGTGAACGATCTCCTTTCACTGGTGGCCAAGCTTAGGGAGGAATTTGAAAGACTAATGAGTATTAGGGAAAGGGAAATAGATTGGCGGAGTTCAGCAATTCCCTCTTTGAGGGAGGTCCAACGAGAGTCAGAGGACTTCTATGCCTCCCACTGTCAGGCGATAGAAGGACACCTGGTGGATGAAGGGGGGTGGAAATGGGTCCCTGCTCAGGGAGGTAATGATAAAAATTCTTCCTGACCCCACCCCCTATCCAAGTGCCACTTCAGAATAGGTATGTGGCTCTGGATCTAGAGACACAGTCAGATGATTTAGAAGTAAATTATCTGCCCAGTGAGCCTCCCCATTACGATTCATCTGTCAGAGAGATCATTACCTCTGACATCAAAAAATAAAGAAGGGTACTCATAGTGGGTGACTCCCTTTTGAGGGAAACAGAGGACCCCATATGGGTTGACCGGACCCATCCCACAAGGAGGTGTGCAGCCTCCCTGGGGCCCAGGTACGGGATATCACTGAGAGACTCCCCGGACTGATCCAGCCTTCTGATTATTATCCAGTACTGATACTCCAGGCTGGCAGTGATGAGATTGAAAAGAGGAGTGTCAGGGCAATTAAAAGGGACTTTAGGGCACTGGGTCAACTGATTGATAGGACAGGGGCACAGGTAGTGTTCTGCTCAGTCCCTTTGGTGGCTGAGATAAATGGTGAAAGGAATCGGAGAACTCACATCAGTAACAAGTGGCTCAAGGGTTGGTGTCATCGGCAAAATTTTGTATTTTTTGATCATGGGGCAACTTTTATGGCACCTGTCCTGCTGGAACCAGATGGGATCCATCTCTCAGTTAAACGCAAAATGTTTTCACCTCATGAACTGGCAGGCCTTATTGAGAGGGCTTTAAACTAGGTCTGAAGGGGGAAGGGGATGCATCTGGCCTGTCTGGAAGCAAGCCCAAGGGTGGTAAGCCTGTGCTGGGGGGAAATCAGTGGCCCAGCTGAGCTGCCTGTACACCAATGCATACAGCAGGGGTATAAACAGGTAGAGCTGGAGGCCATGGTGCAACAGCAGAGCTATGATGTAGCTGCCACCACAGAAACATGGTGGGATGACTCACAGAGCTGGAGCACTGCACCGGGTGGCTACAAGCTCTTCAGAAGGGACAGGAAAGGCAGAGGAGGTGGAGGGCTGGCCCTTTTTATTAGGGAGGCTTTTGATGCCATAGGTATTGAAACGAATGGTGATTAAGTTGAATGCCTGTGGGTAAGAATTAAGGGCAAGGCTAACAAGACTGGCATCCTACTGGGAGTCTGTTACTATCCGCCTAACCAGGAAGAGGAGCTGGACAACTTCTTCTATAAACAGCTGGAGAATGTTTCAGGATCATCAGCCCTTGTTCTTGTAGGCAACTTCAACCTGCCAAACATCTGCTGGGACCTTAATACAGCTGAAAAAAGGCAGTCCAGGAGATTTTTAGAGTGTATGGAGGACAACTTTTTCACGCAGCTGGTGGGTGAGCCCACTAGGGGAAGGACTATGTTAGATCTGTTGTTTGCAAATAGAGATGGGCTGGTGGGAGATGTGGTGGTTGGAGGCTGCTTGGGGCACAGTGATCATGAAATTATAGAGTTCTCAATATTTGGTGAAATCAGGAGGAATATCAATGAGACTTTTACATTGAACTTCTGGAGGGCAGACTTTGGCCTATTTAGGAGACTTATTCAGAGAGTTCCTTGGGAAGAGTCCCTAAAACCAAAGGAGCTCAGGAAAGGTGGGCGTGCTTCAAAACAGAGATCTTGAGGAACAAACTGTCCCTGTGTGCCGAAAGGTGAGTCAACAAGGCAAACATCCAGCCTGGATGGGCATGGAGGTTTTGGAGGAAGTTAGGAATAAAAAGAGGATATATCGTCTTTGGAAGGAGGGTCAGTGTCCTGGTTTGAAAGACAGGTATTTGCCAAGAAAGGCAGGAGGTCCTCCCTGTGACAGAGACTGCAGACCCACCTCCCTCCTGATGATTATAATTTTGGAATCAGGGGCTCTTAGGCAGAGGTATGGGGGTAGGAAAAACAGTTCTTTACTGGTGTGTGTATATATATATCTCAAGACAAACAAAACAACAACAGCTAGGAAATTAACAATAAATGGAACAGGAACCCAGGAACCCAGTAACAGTTCTTTTGGCTATGTACACCTTTCCCTGAGGTGCAGTTACCGTCCCAGCCGGCAGGCAGTGCCAGCCGCTCCCGGTGAGCAGGGGAGGTGCGGGGATCCCTCGTGGCTGCAGGGGCGCTGGGGGTGATGGCGGCTGTGTCCCGGATGGGAAGGGTTGGGGAGAGATGCTGCTCATGGATCTCAGGGCAATGTCGGGCCCGGTGCTCCAACAGGATGCGTGGAGGTGGAGGTGGGAGGGTGTCCGAACAGGGGGTTGTGGGGTCCCCCAGCCGAGGGAAACAGTTCCCGGTGTCGGTGTGGCAGAGCGGGGTTTTTTCCAGCAGTCCTTCTCCTCCAAGCCAGGCGAGTGAGAGAACGAAAGGGAGTGCATCTCCCCGCACTTGCTTTACCTGCCTGCCCCCCATCCGTGCTAGGGTGTAGCCGACAGCTTCTTAGCATTACAATGGGAAAAATTCCACAGAGAGAGAAGGGAAAAAGGAACCAACCCCAAACAGTCATGTCTCTCAAGAAATATTTAAGGGGGCCACTAGAGCATGTAGAAAAAAAATTAGGGAGGCCAAAGCCCTGTTTGAACTAAAAAATCTGTAAAATAAAATAAATGTTTTTACAAATATATTAATGGTAAAAGGAAGAGTAAATCCAGCCTTTGTTCTTTATTGGGTGAGAGAGGGAACTTAGTAACTGCAAATGAGGAGAAGGAGGAAGAGCTTAATGCCGTCTTTGCCTCAGTCTTTAGTGGGAAGATGGTTTGTCCTCAGGACAGTTGTCCCCCTGGGCTGGTACATGGTGTTAGGGAGCAGAATGGTGCCCCTGTTACCCAGGAGGAGGCAGTCAGAGAACTGCTGAGCTGCTTAAATGTTCATGAATCTATGGGACCAGATGGGATCCACCCCATGGAGATGAGGGAACTGGCAGATGAGCTTGCCAAGCAGCTCTCCATCATTTACCAACAGTCTTGGCTCACTGAGGAGGTTCCAGATGACTGGAAGCTGGCCAATTTGACACCTATTCACAGAAAGAGTGGGAAGGAGGATTCGAGTAGTTGTAGACCAGTCAGCCTAACCTCAGTACCCGGTAAGGTAATGGAACAGTTTATACTGAGTGCCATCACACAGCACTTACAGGATGGCTCTGTACGGGGTATCAGACCCAGCCAGCATGGTTTAGGAGGGGAAGGTCATGTTTGACCAACCTGATCTCCCTTTGTGACTAGGTGACCCACTTGGTGGATGTGGGAAGGGCTGTGGGTGTTGTGTACCTGGACCTCAGCAAGGCCTTTGACACTGTCTCCCACAGCACACTCCTGGGAAAGCTGCAGCCCATGGCTTGGGCAGGAGCACTCTGTGCTGGGTTAGGAACTGGCTGGATGGCTGGGCCCAGAGAGTGGAGGTGAACAGTGCTGCATCCAGCTGGGGATCAGCACCAGTGGTGTCCCTCAGGGGTCTGTGCTGGGACCAGTCCTGTTCAATATTTTTATTGATAACATGGATGAGGGCACTGAGTCTTTCATTAGTAAATTTGCAGATGACACTAAGCTGGGAGTGAATGCCCATCCGTCAGAAGGTAGGAGGGCTCGCCATCTGGATGGATGGATGGATGGATGAGCAAAGTCCATTAGGATGAAGCTTAATAAGTCCAAGTGCTGTGTCCTGCATTTTGGCCACAATAACCCCCTACAATGTTACAGGCTGGGGACAATGTGGCTGAACAGTGCCCAGGCAGAAATGGACCTGGGGGTACTGGCTGGCAGCCACTGAACATGAGCCAGCAGCAGTGGCCATAAAGGCCAAGGGCATCCTGGCCTGTATCAGGAATGGTGTGGCCAGCAGGAGCAGGGAGGTCATTCTTCCCCTGTACTCAGCACTGGTGAGGCCACACCCTGAGTGCTGTGTCCAGTTTTGTCCCCTCAGTTTAGGAAGGATGTTGAGACCCTTGAGCGTGTCCAGAGTAGGCAACGAGGCTGGTGAGGGGCTTGGAACACAAATCCTGGGAGGAATGGCTGAGGGAGCTGGGGTTGTTCAGCCAGGAGAAAAGGAGACTCAGGGGTGACCTTATCACTCTCTACAGCTCCTTGAAAGGTGGTTGTAGTCAGATGGGGGTTGGTCTCTTTTTCCAGGCAGCAACTGACAGAACGAGAGGACACAGTCTCAAGTTGCATCAAGTGAAAATTAGGTGGGATATTAAGAAAAAGTTTTTCACGGAAAGACTGGAATAGCCTGCCCAAGGAGTTAGTGGAATCACCATCCCGGGATGTGTTTAAAAAATGTGGCACTTGGTGCCATGGTCTAGTTGAGGTGTTAGGGCATGGGTTGGACTCGATGATCTTGAAGGTCTCTTCCAACCTAATCATTCTGTGAAATCTGTGAATTCTGTGAATAACTACTTCTCCAAGTATTCATGGTTCGTTCCTTCCATTCAGTGAATAATAACATAAATTACCTTCGATTTGTTCTGTTCCACCCTCATTCACACTGTCTTCTTACATTCAGTCTGTATAGTATGAATTCTGTAATGGATATTGATACCTAAATTTGCAGTGCTTTTCTCCTTCTTTGAACATTTGCTGCATGAGTCAGAGTCTGTGACAAAGGTTGGGATGTGTTTTGAATCTTAAAAGAAAATGTAAAAAAGTAGCTTTTGCAGAAATTCATACTAGCAAGCATATTTTTGTTATTTAATCTTATGTTTCTCTGCTTCTAGAAACGCATATGTTAAATGCAGTATTGTTCATATTTCTTTGTATGATTTCTTAGACCTAAAACTTTTGGGATTTGCATGTGATTCCAACTTCTATCCTTCCTTTTCCCTAACTAGTCTGTAGGACATATCTGCAATCAAGCATCTGCTGTATTCAAGTACATTCTTCCAATTAGTTTGTCACTTCAATGTCTGTTCTCTAAAATTTTTGCAAACCATATCCTACCCCAAATTCCAGTCCAGTTCTCATGGTAAAACTCAGTTGCCTCTCCCAATCTATTCTCTCTACATCTGCTCCAAGCCACACAATCTTCTCATGCCCATGAAAAGAAAGGTACTTCAGACAGTAGGGGAAAAGCATTTTGCCACAAAGTACTGTTTTTATGAACAAATTTTTACATCATGCCATCTATTCCAAGTTTTGGAGAATTTTATCTAAAACAGCTTTAAAAATTACTGTCAAGTCACATTCTTTTCACAACATTTTAGCCTAGGGAGACCAATCATCCCCTGGTGAGACAGTTTGCGTTCTTCAACAAAATGTTCTCCAAGTTCAACTATTTAGCAAGCCTGAGGGAAGAGTCATTAGGGTCAATGACAAATCTTAAAGAAGAAATAAAGTAAATAAAATAAAATGCAGTCAGAAGGAAAAGGCAGTTAAAAACACCAGCTCAGCTGAAATCTGGCCAGTACAGCCCAGAGGGCTTCAGTGCCAGCTGTAACTGCAGTGCAGAGAGTAATATTATCAGGGGGTATGTGAAGGCTAAGGAACGACATGTGGAACATATGAACTAACAGAAGGATGGGAGGTCACTGAGGATCCACTCGCCTACTAAAGGCAGTTATTGATGGGAAACATGCTTAGTCACTTCTGCAGGATTTAGTGATAGGAATGCCAGCATGATGCTTCCTCCTGGAGTTTCTTAGACAAAGTCTGCTGTTTCCTCTTCTCCACCTTCACTTTCTGAAGGAAATCAGTCCTTATGCTTCCTTCTACACCTGCCTGCCTCAGGCCAATGTATAGGAGTCTATACATGCCCACTGACACTGCAGTCATGAAGTAGGTGATGGCACACGCAGCTGACTTCCACTGAAAGTAGATTCACCAGCCCATAAAGAGGACAGAAAATTACTCGAGCAGAAGAAGCCAACAGTTTGCTATCATCTTGGAGTCCTTCACTGACTCACTGAGGTATCAAAGCAGTTCCCAAAGCCAGCATGCAGGAGGTCAGATACCTTGAGCTCCCACCAGAAAGGTGGAAGGAGAGGCTAGGACATGCCCCTAGCCCTTTTGCAGCTGAAGTCCATCCAGCCTGTGGTAACTCAACATCTGAAGATCTCAGTAAAAGTGAAAAATTCAGGGAAAGTCATCCTTACATGGAAGTAAGTTTCTCAGGACCCAACTTCTTCATTGGCTGTTTATTATGTGCACTTTACCTTATGTGCATCCTGCAGCAGGTGCTGCCCACACCTTTGTGATTTCTGAGAGCAGGAGAGAGGTGGGGATTGCCCCCTCCCAGCATACCTGACATAGGACCACCGGGTCAGGCCAAGGCTCTATCTTGACCCAACATAAAGTTCCTAAGGACAAAAGTACTTATGAGAAGGAATGAATTTTCTCTGACTTGGTTCTAAAATTCTGAGAGATGGGAGAGGTGTGAGTGTAAAACAAAGGCTCTGCAAAAAGCAGGTCTCTTGGGTAGCTGATGCCCTGTTGTACCACAGATCTGTGACAGGTTAATTGAAAGTCTTGGGGACAGAAGGTTATGACAAATACTAAATAGCTTGGACTAGAGAGTCTGATTGCATTCTCCATGCAATTACAGGTTGAAAAGTATCATAACTACTATTTTACAGAACCCTAAAGGGACCCTTACTGCTGTTTTAAGAGGCAGCTTGTGATTTCTCAAAAATATGATCCCACTAGGATCTTCTTCCTCCCTTGATACCCATATGTTCTAAAAGGTCTTATTTAACAGCTTTTGTTATTGGCAGACTGCTCAGGTATTTAATTACCTGTGAATCCTGATAGTGCCCTCATGGACTGAAGAGCCCCTTTGACATCCTGACATGGGTCTAGCAATCTAGGATTCCAGAATGTGAACAAACTGTGAGTCACAGGCCTGCTATCAGAGATGCATATCCAGTTGAGGCTGTCTTTTACATACCATTGCCCCTGTGATCTCTTTGCTCTGTCCTTACATGTTTGCTTCTGCATCACACTTCACCAGAATTATAATGTTCTGCTGCAGTTCTCCATAGCACAGTTTCACTAGAGCAGAGGCATTCTTTCTTTTAGCAGGCATTATAATGTCAGTTCACATTTGCAAAAGAACTTCAGATTGTACCCCTCAACTGCTTTCCTCAGAAGGAAGAAATCTGTCCAAAGTGAGTGGTCAGGCTCCCTCACTGTAGCAGTTTGCAGAAGGAGAGAAATGGTTGACTGTGTAGTTTAAAAATTATTCTGTTGCATTACAAGTGATAATTCTGGAAGGGGACCTGTATTGTAGGTAATGCAAATGAAAGCCAGGTTCTGATCTAACTTTGTTTTACAGAGAGAAAAGAGAGCTGTCACTGAGCTACCGGGCTTAGACTTGAACAGGGTCAGTCAAGAAATAATAGACAAATCCCTGGGGAAACACATTACTCCCATCACCCTGAAATCCACAATCAAGAGCAACCCATTGTATAGTGATATCCATGTGGATGATGACTGGGAGGAGAAGAAAAAGACCCCTTCCTGGACTGTGCAAGACTATGACAGACAGTCACTGCACTCTAACTTGGCCAGCCACATAAAGGTAATTGGCTGTTGTGCTGAGTTTGAGCAAGTGAATTGCTGTGAGCTGTGTGGTGCATACAAAAACCACTGTGCAGCCCTCTTGGATCTTTAGGCGGGATTACAGAAGTAAACATGGAGGTATTTTCTCGTACAAACATGAGTCTCATTAGGAAAGAAGTCTACATATCTGGTGAGACACTAGGAATTTAAATTTTACAGTACATAACCTCTGATGAGAGAAAATCTTAAACCACAACACTATGTAACTCAGCTTCCCTGAGTTGTACTGATGAGCTACAAAGGTGGCACTTTAATAACTGTTCATAGCAAAATTGTGTTTTCAAATTACATATATTTTTCTCAGCCTCACACTATAAAGGATCCTGCCCTCTTGTGGGTTGGCACAAATTACTTTTAGGATTACTTTTGTTTGGGTTTTGTTTGTGTTTTTTTTTCTTTTTACCTGCTAGTCCGTCTTTTGACAAGGGAGTCAGTGCTGTGTTTATACAATGTCATCTCGTCTTGAGAAGACAACATGGTTTGCTCTGGGTTTTTAAACACATTTCAATGGCTGGTGTCCTACTTTTGGTTCCTGGATGAAAAGTGTGCTTTTAATTTTCCCCAGTGGAACATTTGCAGCATCTGGAAAGTAGCACAACCTACATTCAAGTGAAATGTGAATATGTGTTGTGATGTCTTAAATTCATTAATCAGTATCTGATAATAGCCAAAATACTTCTGGGTATGTTCTAATGACTTTGTGTGTAAAAGAGAGAAACTTATTTCATTTTCTGATTTTTCTTCTAGGAAAATCCTAATGATCTACAGTTCTGGATGGGAGATATTTATACTCCTGGGTATGATACCTTGTTAAAAAAGAAGGAGAGAGAAAAAAAGCATTCAAAATATTGCCGAATCCTTCTGCTCATGGTACTAGCCATTTGCATCCTAATTACTGTAATTACACTTAGTCTTTTACTTACTTAGTATAGCCAAATGATGATGAATTTTTCAATAAATATTTTTATTAAATTATTTCCTTCTCTGGTTTTATTTTAATTCCATTTTTTGGTCACAAACACAATTTATTTGACATCACTTCTTCAAAACATTCCTGTATAACACAATGAATTGACCCTAAAAAGAAACAGATATTCTGAGCATGGCTGAATGTCTCCTTACAGGTATAATTTAAAAAGAAAATGATACTCTATATTTTTAGTGCCTTCTTTGGACTGGAGATTGAAGTCGGTATGTGTGGTACCTTACATATAGTGTGTATAGAATACCAGCTGACTATTTGTTGGAATAAACACCTACCATTCTCTTTGTCTTTTTATTATACTATTTTTAGAATTTAGAAAAGCATTATAAAACATCATTCAAGATGTCACAAAGAATGATAAAACAAAGATTAACACATTACTTAGTGACTGAATGCATTGCTGCAATGATGCAACATGTAGTAAAAGCCAGCCTAAATGCGTAAATACTTTCTTACACTTTTTCAGAGAAGAAAAACAGAATATAGATTACTGAGTTTCCATCAAAAAAATTCCCTGAGACCTGTGACAAAGTTCTTCTACCACTAGGTCATCTTCTTCCACATACAGCATTTCTGTCATCCCAAAAGATGGAGTGACAACAACATATGTGGAGTATTAGGTATAAAGTGGAATTAATACACCTGAAAAATATTAGAGTTATATAACCAGGCTGGGAAAAGGTTCTTTGTAAATCAAAGGAACAAAACGAAATATTTAGATCATACAGACAGTTAATATACCTCAGATTAATTCAGGAGAGTCAAAACATGAGATAAAATGACAAAATAACAGATGAGTGAACAGGGAGACAAGAACCTCAAGTAATGATTTCCTTTCTGAAAATACACTCTGGGTGCTGCAAACTGTATTGAGCTATAAATACTATTGAGATAGGGATTTCCCTTTTGAAAGAGAATCTCACAGAGGCACAGAAGCTGAAAAGTTGAGGTTATGCCAGTTCTGCTTCTTGTCCCACAAAAAAGTGCTTTGGATTATTTAGGAATAGAGCTAAGGTAGAAGGTTTGTACTGTCCCCTCCGAGTTCTAGAATGTGTCCTACTTGCAGCAGGTTTACAGTGCTTTAATTCATTAATTTGTCTTCAGAAAGTGTATTTCTTCCCTTCCTTCTCATCTAGTCCATGATTGATTCTTGTGTGTGCTGTAGCTTCTTGGATCCTACTGTGGCTTGTACTATAACTATTTTGAAGACTCAACCTAAAAAATCAAGCTAAAAAAGCTTACTGCTTTAATTTGGTGTGTAGATAACAGCAGCATTTAAATGCACGTGCATAAAATTAGTATCCCTGTTACAAAACTGGGCAAGGGAACTCGGTCTCCTGCCTTGCTGCAGTTTCAGTGCGGATGGGGGTTCTTGTCTGAAAGATCAGGTCCATTCAGTTTACCAAAGTAAGAGCTTGGAAGTATTTTACAAGACTAATAGCTGACATTATGAAGTAACTACTCACATTAAACCAACAATACTTGACTTTTTTCCAGCCCAAGTGCATTTGCTTTAAGTGCATTGCATGTAATGCAGAGACATACATTTGTAAATTATTGAGGCCTGCAGGCTGGAAGCCTAAAAGCAGAGAGCTCTGTAATTTCCAGGAAAACAGCCAATAATGCGAGTTTCTCAACTGCATTACTCTGTGAGGGCTTAGCCGAAAGGGTAAAGCCGTTTTCTCCACAACTTCGCTACGGGCTGTTTTAGTCTGATTTTACTGCTGTCACCTAGCGGAGAGCCAGCAACGAGCAAAAACGTGTCAAGGGCGAAGACGCCGGTTTGGACTAATTTCTTTTGTTTTTATTTTTCTTTTTTTCTTTTTTTTTTTTTCCATTTTTTTT
>WBND01000183.1:5632-26537 GCA_013398595.1 Tychaedon coryphoeus
CCCATCCCCACCCCCACAAGGAAGTTGTGGACTGCAATGTGATCTCTCCTCAGTCTTCAGGCTGAACAGACTGAGTAACCTCAGCCACTCCTCATATAGGTTCCCTTCACAGCCCTTCAGCATCTTTGTTGCCACCCTTTGGCCACTCTATTAGCAGCTTAATGTCTCTTTTTATACTGTGTCTCCCAAAACTGCCCCCAGCACTCAAGATGAGGCTGCCCCAGTGCAGAGCAGAGCAGGACAATCCCCTCCCTTGCCTGGCTGTGATGCTGTGCCTGATGAACCCCAGGACACAGGTGGCCCTCCTGGCTGCCAGGGCACTGCTGACTCATGTTCAGCTTCCCAGTGGCAGAACCCCCAGACCACTTTCCAGGGTGCCTCTCATTCCCCAGTTTTACACACATCCAGAATTGCTCTGTCCCAGCTACAGTATCCAGTACTTGTCTGTGGTGAGTCAGTAGCATAGCTGTGCCCGCCCCTCTTCTGGCCGTGTGACCTCTGGGGATGGTCGGGCAGAGCCAACCTGTGCATGATGGCTGCTGTGCTCCTTTGTCAGCACTTCTTGACAATATCGTGCCTGATGTGTTCCATACCACATTATGCTTGGCTTGCACAAACCATGGCTCTGCAAGTCTACCCAGAAGTATCAAAGTCTCCGGAGATGGGTCGCTGAGTTGCTGCATTCTGGGTTGTTGGGGGCGGGAGCTTGAATAGTAAAAGCGAGTGATTTTAGCCTATGTATGTAAAAATGTGGGTTTTTTCCCTTCTTTTTTTCTTTTGGAGGCAGGAGTATAGGTGAAGATGCAGGAGCCAGAACTTGTTGCAAAAGCCCTGCGAGCTGTTCTTCATGCTTTTAAAAATGGCATACGTTTGTCAGAACTTCAGAGTGAATACAGATCCCTGACCAATGAGTTAATTCCCTTCAAGCACCTAGGATATGACACACTGGAAAGCTACTTGGAGAGTGTCCCAGGAGTGGTCAGAATGGAAGAGAACAAAATGCGGGAGGTAAGAATCAGTTACAGTTCCAAAATGACTTTTCTGTTTGCAGAATGTTCCTGGCTCATAGCTTTACTTCCTTTTGTGCTGTGGATTCTGTAGCATGCATGTAGTGCACTAATTCTGGAAGAGGTGGAAGCTGTGACATAAGTTACTTAAGTGCTCCTTATTTTGCTGTCTCTGCATTCCAGACCCAAGATTACATATGCAGAAGATGTAAAGTTGCAGGGCTTTTTCCTGGAAATGTGAATTCTGTATGGAAAGATCACTTGTGTGACTGTGGAGATCTGGTCCCTTTCTCAGCATTTCTGACTTTAGAGGAGATACTAGTGGCTCGTCCTGGGACCTTAAAGAAGATTAACTTGTGTGTGTTAATCATCTCGTCTCAGTGGGGTTTAGCATCATTTAGCATCATTTTTTTTCCTCTTAGGTGTGATTGCTTATAAGCCTGGCAGTGTTTGCTTTGGACTTAGGATTGTTGTTTGTTATAGGTCGCAGTGCAACAGAACTACAAATATGTGCTGAGGTGAAGTACCTCATATAAGTGAGGTGCCTTGCTGCAACAGTTGCAAGTTCCTCAGCTTGGCAAGCTGCAAGGGATAAAGGGTCATCACACAGATCAAGGTGATCAAGGAGAAGCAGATCTTAGCAGAGGATTGGTGTGGTAGAAGAGTTGTCCCTTATTCCTTGTTCTTGCTGCACTAGCCTGCTTCTTCTGGTGGCTGCCACCTTGGAAGCAGCTTGCTAGGACCACAAACATCCTTGCCTAATAGTCTGGTTTGAAGTCAGAATGCATTCTCTTGATAGCTGTTGTAGCTGTGTGACTTGGAGATGATCTGCATGGCAAGCTTGAAGCCTCTCCCTCCTTAGAGCTATGTCTCGGTTCCTAAAATCTTTGTAGCCTGAGGCAGAGCAAAAAGCTAGTGGATGTTTGGCACAGTGTATGGCTGTCATAGCAGGTCTGAAGTGACAAGACTAAAGGCTGAGCTTCCTTGTTTGCTCAGCTGGATCGAGTTGGTATCTGGGAACTCAGAACTAGTTCTCCCTCTTTAGCTGGGTGGTGAGAGTCTGGTGAGAGGTATCCTGGGTTTTGTCTGGATACCTGGAAATGTGGCTGATTTTAACCAACCGGTTCCCATTCTGCACATTTACACCAGGATTTGCCCTTTTACAGCAGATGCACAAGTTTGGGATTCTTTTTCTCCAAAGCCTCAGCTGCAGCTACATCAGTAACAGGATTGCCGGTACCTCAGGTCTGGGAACATTTGTGATCCTGCAATTAAATGCTTCCTCGTGGTGCTTCTGGCAGACAGCCATCTGTTTCTAAGTAGGGCCTTGCAGGGTGTAATCTGGTATCCTCCCATTCCCTTGAGAGCCTTGTTTATCCACTAATATGATGTGTGCTGAGAGCCTTGTGAACTCTTGCACAGCACTAAGGGCAGTGGCTTCTTTGTGGCAGCTGTTACAAGAGAGTGAAATGTGGCTTTAGGAGGTGAAAAAGGAGAAAGTGGATCTTGAGGTAGTTGAGGATGACTCACTCAGGTTCAGAAGTGCCAACTATGCTCTGCATTACTGAAATAGCTGAGAGGAAGCACCTTGTTGAGCACTTGGGAGGCAGGAGAGATGCCAAGGAGATGTGCCCACGTTTCTGTTTGATGACACTCCTGTTGCCACTATCCATAACGTCCCCATGGCAGACATTAAGCAGAGGGTGGCAAGCATGATTGTGCACTGATGTGGGCTGCTAAGCTACCTGGGGCTGCTCCCATGTGCTTTCTTGTTACAGGAACTTATATGTCATTATAAGCTTTCTTGTTACAGGACCTTATATGCCATTATAAGCCTGTTCTCTTTGTTCACCTCTCTCCAGAATACTTGAATTCCATTATAGGCTGATACCATAGCTCAGAGTCCACACAAGGCCCTTGCAAGAGCACGCTGTCAGCCGGTCTGTCTTCATGGCTCTGGAGTATCCTGAACTCCAAAATGTCTGTCAAGACCCTTACTTCTTCCTTTAATCCTCTTGTGGGCCGTGGGGCAGGTCAGCAAAGACATGCCCATCCTGGGGTCTGGTAGAAGTTAATGATCCTGACTTCAGTCTAGATCGCCGTAAAAGAACTTTCCTTACTGCTAGGTCAGCTCTCCAAGATGTACCACAAGAAATGCACTCACCAAGAAATAGTACAAAGTCGGCAGTAAATAATACAAATTAATCTTGAAGTGCCACATGTTACGTGGTGCTTTAAGTATTTGTGGGAGGTGAATATTAGCTGGGTAACTGAGGCTGAACAGACATTATCTTGGGAAGGCAATGATAGAAATTGTCCTTTGTTCTTCTTGCTACTGAGCACTAATTTAGCTGTCTTGAATGTGGGAAAGATTAAAGATGGTGACTTTTTATTTATGCAGTAGGTATGGCCTCCAATTTCCACAGAAGTTGGGAAATAAGTTCGATGTACAGAAAGCACTGCAAGGAGACTCAGTGAAATACTGGGCACCTGCAACAGATGGTTGCATCATTTCAAGGAACCCTATTTTGCTTTGCTCCTTATTCATTTAAAAGAAGTGTCTTGCTGCACCTTCCTCTAAAAAAAGCTATGGCTTCTGCTTGAATCATTAAGCCCCTTCTAAAGGAGAAATTTGAAGACTATGTTGCTCTGCTCATCTACCGCATCCCTTTTTACACCTGAATTCACTTTAATTCAAGCCATTTTGTTTAACTTTCTCACTATGAAACAAGGGAAGGAGATGCTGAAAATTATGTAGAACATTAGTGACAGGGAAAACCTGAAGTGTACCAAAGATGTGAAAATGTGCATTTATAAAACTATGATAAACTGTAAAGGGACAAAAAACCTTTTTTTTTGAGACTTTGGGAACAAAGGTCAAGTGATCCATCCCATGGACCCACTCCTGTTAGCTAGGAGTTTGAGGAGGGCTCTCATATGCTTTTCTGGAAGTAGGCTCAAGTGAGCACCTCTCTGAAGGTGCCAGTGCACGACTGTCCACAGCTTGGGCTACATCCAGAAGAAACTGGAGATCTTTGTGTTGTTCAGGGCTGTGATCTCATTTGAAGTCAAGGGGAGTTGTTGCAACAGGTCACACAACCAGCATTCTACTATGGGTTGACACTGGCTGCTGAGGAGTTATAGGCTGCAGTGGTGAATAGGAGGAGTTCCTGTGAGAGCTTCCGAGTTTGAGAGCAGTGAGGATGCTGGGAACTGTGTCTCAGAACAGATAGCAGGACAGCAAGAGCTTATGAGTAGTGGACAGGCCAATGTAAGGTCAAGGTGGTGGCTATCTGTTACAATGTCTCAGCTGTTACAAATGTCTTTGGTGGGAAGAAGTGGTAGATGAAGCAGATATGCCTTCTTTTGGCAACCTCAAGAAGCCTTACATTTGCCGGCTTTGATCCTCATGGGGGACTTGGGCCACTGCCATACTTGCTATAGGGACAAGACATCCAAGTATGAGCAATTCAGGATGTTTCTGGGGTCTGCTGCTCTCAACATCTTGACACATGCAATGAATCAATGAAGAGAGGTGCTCTGCTGGACACAGTCCTTGAGAACGAAGAACAGCGATTGCAGACATAAAGGCTGGGAAGAGCCCTGTCTGTGGCTAGATAGTGTCTGTGAGCCTGAAAGGAGGGAAACAAGGCAAAAAGTAGGGTCAACAGTGCAGGACTTTGAGAGAGCAGACTTTGGCCTGTTCAGGAATCTGCTTGGAAGACTCATGGAATACAGTTCTGAAGAGAATGATCTAGGAGAGGTAGTGAGCTTTCAAGGATTGCCTCTTCCAGTTTCAAGAATGTTATGTTCCAACAGTTGGGGAAAAAGGCAAAGGGGACAGGAGCACTGGCAAAACTGAGCCGTAAATAGAAGCATGCCTGAGGTGAGAGCAGGGAGGAGCAGCCTGGGAGGATTATACAGATGCTGCCTAAAAAACATGCATGGGCCTAAGAAAGATTGTGTTTACTATTGATTATTTGAACAGCTTGAAGACCAAGACAAAGTGCCATCCCCTTGGGAACAGCTCTCAGAGCACTGCCAGTTCTGAGAAAGTGCTTCCAAAGAAAGTCCTTAAAATAGCTGGTTAAGTATACAGGCAATGGGAGGAAACTGGGACGGGAATACAGGGACAAAACAAAAACTGGAAGAAAGAAGGCACAGCAAATGACCAGGTACAGCCTGTTGCTGTGTTTCACTTCACTAAAGCCTTATCAAGTCCATGCTCAAACTGTTGAGCACAGGTTGTTGCACAAATGTCTGTGAAAGGGTGAAGAGTGAAGGATTTCAGGTTCACCTTTCACAAAGATGGGCTATGATACAAGTACAGGCTGCTCTATGACAAAGTCTCCCTCTTAAGCAAGGTTGGAGAAGGTACGTGTGGGTGGAAAAGGAGCTCCTGACTTAAATCTACCAAGCGTGCCAGCAGGAGGTAGAAGCAGGGTTGGGTGAGCTGGAAGGGGTATAGAGACCTATGGAAATAGGCAGAGGAAAGTGCAGGGCAAGGAAGTCTTATCCTTTTTGGGAGAGGATTAAGATAGGGAACATTTGGAAAAAGTGAACGTGCGCAAGTCCATGAGTTTACTGCAGTGCACCCACAGGTGTCAGTTACCTTAGAAAGGTCTAGGTAGTTTGTGAGAGGTTCTTTTGGACTGAAAGAAAGCACCACCCTTCACCCGGGAGGATGGGAAGATCAGCCTGAGGCTGAACTGTGGGAAAGTTGTTCCAGACATTTGAAAGACAAGTTGAGTCAATATGGATTTACAAAGTACGAATCATCTCTGTCTAAATAAATACCCTTCCAAACTGAGATGTTTGGTTGAATGGGGAGCACTGGATGCAGTTTAACTGATTTTTGGTAGGGCTTGTAATATCCTTTTCCCTAACAGTGCCACAAAACTCATTGGGAGACCACTTAAAAGTGATGTGCCTTGGGAGTAGGTGCTCAGAAACTGCTGTCTGTGGTGTTCATGAGTGACCTAGGTGGTGGGACAGAGATCATCCTCAGCAGTCTGTAGGTGACAGGAGAGACTGATAGAGGAGACAAATGTGTTTTTTGTTCAGAGGAATCTTAAGGAGCTGGAGAAATGGAGCATCAGGAACACTGTGAAGTTCGGTATAGGGAAATGCCAAGTCTTGCACCTGGGGAAGAAAAACCCTATGTTCCTGCATAGTTTTGGGGTTCACCAGCTGAAAAGTAGCTTGGCAGAGAAATGCCCTGGAGTTCTGGTGGGTGCAAAGTTCACAGTGAGTAAGGTGTCATTGCAGCAAGGGAGACCAAGAGCATACTGGGATTCATTAGGAAGAATTGCCAGCATTCTGATGAGGGTGATTATTCCCCTCTGCTCAGAAGCAGTGAAACCATATCCAAGTCTAAGTTTCCCAGAACAAGACAGACATGGCCACGCTGAAGCAAGTTCATGGAATGATAGTGAAGATTATGAAGCGGCTGGAACATAACATCTCTGATGCAGGGCTCAGAGCATGGAGATTCTGATGGAAAAGAGAAAGCTCAGGGAAATCTTATCCATATATCTGTTAAAGGGAGTGAAAAAACCCTGGAGCCCAACTCTGCCTCCAGTTCCCATTGGTATTCAGTGAACAGCCAAGAGACAACGAAAGCAGCAAGCAGTGTGAAATAAAAGTAGTCTCACATAAATGTTAAACCGCCCACTTTTTTACAGTCAGGCTGGCTAAGCAATGGAAGAAGTTGTCCAGAGTGGTTGAGAGTTCTTTGTCCTTGGAAGTATTCCACCACCTGGCTAAATAGGTCTAGTTGATGCTACTTTGAGCAAAGATGCTGTATGACATGGACTGTAGCAATGTTTTCCAGCCTCAGTTTTTGTGTGATTACTGGCATTTAATCACTACAGTGGTGAGACTGCTGGATTGCTGTTTTTATCAGTGCTGACTGTGCAGCAGGGACACTGCCTGATTTTTAAGCAGGAGCTCCTGGGTCAGGAGGGCTGCCCCTCAGAAGGAGAGGCCCTCCCTGCAGTGGCTCTGTGTTGAGCCAACCCAGCAAAGGTGCTGGGTGTGCAGCAGAGGAGGAAGAGGAGAAGGGGGAAGGACCTTGGAGGAGTTGCCTGGTTTCTAGTGTCGTCATCTGTTTTCCTGGGCTGTGTGGGTCACCCTGGGAGACTTGAGAAGATCCCTGGAACTAGCTGCTGCTGCTTAGCAATCTCTTGCTTTTGTTGTTTTTCTGCTTTGATAGCCCTGTCTTGGTTGTGAGAAAGGAGCGTTTTTGGATCTGCTGTTTACTAAATTTCAGAAGTGGTGGTGAAGTCGCTGAGTTTCTCTTGCCCTGCTCTTGTGCAAAGTGGTCATCTCTGATGTTTGTTGGGGGCCATGGCTAGCAAGACAGCAGTGCTGGGCCCATGACACTGCTGAGAAAGGGCCCTTCTACCACCAGCACAGAACATGGCCAAGACCAGAGACATACACTTTTAACTTAGTGGTTTTGGGATGACTGCCTGTGTCTTTATGGAGTCCTGGAGGAGTACTTATCCAGCTACCTTTGCAGCAGTTGAATGGCCCAAAAGTTTAGGCTTTCATCTTCTTTGTGAGGTAAAGTGCATGCTAGCCACATGGTTTGGTGTCTTGCCAAGGCCAGGTTCCTGTATCCATCCACGGGATGGCCTGTGGTGAGTGGATGTTGAGGCAAGAGGCTGTGAAGTTGGGCAGGGAGATAGCTGTGGACTTGTCCAAGGCTGGGCTGTTGTTGGGGGCCAGCCCAGTGCCTGTAGGGCGATTGGTGCAGCCAGGATAGTTGTGCAGCTTCTTTGGTAAGTGGGGCAAAGGCAACCCTGCTCCACAGCTTCAGAGTGGTGCCAGAACCTCTAGTGAGCCTTGGCAGTAGGAACAAGGACAGGCTGCAACCCCATGGCTTTCTGAAGTTACAAAGTGAGCTTGTGGGCCTGTGGGATGGGAGTTAGAGACCAGGCTGTTTCTCAGAGGGGCCCAATCTAATGTGGGAAGGTGAGGGAGAGGCTCTGGCTGTTTGGTTTGGTGATTTCTGATGTCCACTGAGGTTTCTTCTAGGATTTCACAAAAGGAGAGTGAGATCTCCCAAGATCCATATCTGCCATTGAAGCCTTTCCTGAACTGCCTGCTGGCCTCCGTAATCCAGCAGTTACAGGCTTGGAAAGGGATACAAGTGATTCTAAGGACTGTGGATAAGCATGTGTCTCACTGGCTGTTTTTTCCCCTGTCCTCTTCCTGTTCCATCAAGGTCATTTGCCATGCTGTTAGTTGCAGTGAAACTGTGCGAGTTGCTCAATTGGTGGCCCGACAGAGGAGTTCCAAGAAGAAAACAGTCCGGCAGGTGAATTGTCAGATGAGGCTGAAGAACACATCTCCAGTCAGTTTATCAGGTAAGCCATAGGCATCTCTAGAGGGCCTGCCTTTATGAAAGAACTGGGCAGCTGCTGCAGCAAAAGTCTTGGCTGAGGGTGTGTCACCTACAGCCACAAGTTACATGGTCCAAGTGGAGAGTTCTTGGGAGGATGTGTGTTCTTGACAAGGGTGCTTATATCTGAAAGCCATCATTGGAGAGAAAGCTGTTTTCAGGTGTGTATGTGAGATGCGAATGATTTTGAAAAACGAAGTCCTTGTAGGATACTTGGCATCACTTTCATGTGCTCCCACTTCTGTGAGAAGCACAGTTGAGATGCAGGCAAGAAATGTGGCAATGAGCCTGCTTGTTCTTTAAGGCTGGCCTTGACCTGTTGTGGAGTGGGAGGATTGAACCATTCCCTCGCAGTGAGGAGTCCCTGCAGCCTCATCTGTGGCTGTTTCAGTGGCTCCTGTTGCTGATGCCAGTGCCATAGTGCCGCTAAAGTTCTGATGCCCATTTTCAGCTCTTTTTACCTCTTACCTTTTGCATAAACTGCTGTAGCAGTGTTTTCCTAAAGTGTGGGTCAGGTTTTCCTCACTGCTGTGCTGTTGTGTGACTGTCTGTGGAATTGGGCCCAGGATTAAGCACAGGCAAGACCCATTTGCTTGCGGGCTGGCAGCTTGGAGCAACAGTGGGTCTCATAGTATGAGTGTATTCCCCTGTTGTCTGTAATGAAGTGTTTTCTGCTTCTTGCTTTTCTACAAGGATGCCAGTTGGGGAGGTGAACTAGTGTGTCATATCCCAGTTAAATGACAGGGATTATAAAGGCACCTTGATTCACTGTCTTGCACATCAATCATCTTGGAAGTGTTTGAAACCTCCAAAATTGATGCTGCACATCCAGCATATAAACAGCGAAGTGACCACGAGCTTGTTTATCGTGGTGTGGCCTGAATGTTAAAGTGGTGTAACTTGTGTGAATGTAACTTGGTCACCTCTGCTGTGTGGTGGAGTTCAGGTGCCCACAAGCCAGCGTACAGAAGAAACCCTTTGGATGGCAGTACAGGAGGTGCCTGGGGAGGTGGAGACAGTCTGGGTAGAGGAGAATGCTACTCATGGCTGCAACTGCAAACTCTTTAGGAAAGCCCAAAGGAACTTTGCGTCAGCCCCGGTCTTTGAACGTGCCAGAAGAAGGCAGTAAGAGGCCTGTTCCTCGCCTGCCCCGAGGCAGAGAAGTGGCATGTGGAGGTGTGAAACCTGTTGGGGAGAGTGCCCGATCTGCCTTACCTTCAGCTGCTGGGAGTGGACCACCTAAAGAAATCCCCATGCAGAGGCATGTCACTGTGGTAAACAGGTCAGTGTATGTGTATGTGTGTGTGTGCACAAGTGAGGGGAAAGTAAGTGTGATGGACCCTTGGATGCTGCCAGGAAAGCAGTGCCTTTTGGGATCCAGTAGGAATCCAAGCCCCTGCTCTTGCCACCAGTGAAGTCTGAACGTGGGGTAATATCCCAGGAAGGAGACAGATGATGTTTTGCCTTTTTGGATGCTGCCATAACTAGCCTGTGCTCTTGGCCTGTTCCTGTGTTTTCTGGGCAGATAGGTGTCACAGTGAGGGAGTGTGAGGCTGTTGTCTGAGCCCAGGAGGGAGCTGTTGTGGCCATTGGGATAGAAATCAGGAGGAGCAGATTTGTATGCAGGGACAGGTGATGTGTGTGTTGAGGGTGATGGTCATCTGCAGGTGGCTGCTCTTTCCCTCTTGTCTCACTTCTGTTTTGCAGTGTCAGTGTTTGTGCCCCTCTCAGCGTGCTTGGAGCCACCTGACCGTGTTTGGGTGAGCTGAGCTGAGGGCTGGAGCTGCAGTTCTGCTGGGTTAGCGGTCCGTGCTGCTTTTCAGCCCCGTTTGAGCCTCTCTAATCCAGGTGGCTTAGTCAGCTGCTGCCCCATCATTTCTTTCTGTGTTGTTTTCGGCTGCCCTGGGCCGTCAGCTGACAGTGGTGAGAAAGCGTTTGCTGTTGCTCATTGTGGCTATGCTAAGTCTGCTGGAGCTGTGATTGTGGCAGTAATCCTCTGCAGGGGGAGGACTCCAGCCCGGGCTGGGTTGGAAGTCAGCCTGGCGTTGAATGGAAATGGCAGTGGTGTGCCACTTCCACAGTGGCATAGCTGTGAAGTGGCCCAGAGCATCACAACAGCTTAATCCTTGCTGCGGTGCCTGCTGTTTCTGGAAGATCCACAGAAAGAAGGCACATCCTGCCCCACTCACCTGCATGAGTTCCATGTGCCATCAGGGGTCTGTTGGGCAAAGGAGAGAAGGACCAAACCATCCTGCTGTGACTCAGGAAGTAGGAGCAGCTGTGCTTGGCCTTCCATTTTCTGTGTGTGCAGATGAATTGCATTTTTTTAAGTGGCACTTTGCCTCAAGCAAAGCAAAAAGACCACTTAAGAGTTTTGTCCAAGTTCATTACTGTGAGGAAAATACAGGAAGTAGTTTGTAGCATTTAAAGATTTGTAGTGTGTGAAATAAAATTAGGTAGATGTCACCCCTCTTGTGACTATTCCTAATGTAGTCTGCTACATTTTGTGTTATCTTTGTTCATCTCTAGCAGTCTCTCCTGATCTCCTTTTAGGTAAGTGTTCTGCTTTTCTTTCTGTGTTCTATTTCTGCCCTGCACTGTAGGAGAAGATAGAAGAAAAGTCTGATTTGGCTCATCTATTTTTGAGGAGGAAACATCTTGTGCTTTTGCAAGGAGTCTAAATACTATCCTGTTAGCTTGGGTACATAGTGAAGGGAGAGTCCGGGGAAGAGAGATTCATATTCCGTGTGAATACAAAGTTGTGTGTGACTGGATTATTTTATTAACTTGTTTCAACTTGGCCAGTTTGAAGCAGGACTGGCAAGATCTAAGTATTCTTGCTGCTGGGGACATTTTGTGCCTCCTGAACTTTGTAGTTGGCTTGTACTTTGGGAATTGCAGGAGAGAAAGCTTCTTTGAGGCAAGAGGTCCTGACTTGAAAAAACAGTGTGCAATGAGTGGAGTTATGAACAGCATCCCCAAAAATCCTGGGCTGACAGCAGCCTCATAGTTACCTGGTGCAGACTTGGGGGCAGTGTTTCCTGCAAGGGTATCTTGCCTGTGAGAGTGGCTGAGCCTTCACAGCGAAGGTTGACTGAGACAAGACCTGAAGGTGACAGGCTGTCTCTGCCCCACTTCCCAATTTGGAGTGAGCTGTTGTCTGTGTGCAGTTTTTGACTTTGTTGCCCACCCTGCCCCTCCATGTACCCACATCATAAGAGGGGACATCCATGTTCTCATGGTTGCACATAGGGATCTCTGTTTTCTCTTTTTCTGTTGAACATCTGTTCTGCTATGGCAAATGTGTGTTCCTTGCCTTGACACAATGTCCTGCCAGTGACAGACTTTGTTTAGATGATGGCAGGTATTGGTGCTCCACCCAGTATCATGTGGTGGGACTCTTTAGTGAGGCTGCAAATGGTGGTTTCCTTGTGACTGCCAAAGTCTATATCCCACCACTGTAGCACTCTGATAGTTTTTCAGTGATTTTCATGATCACAGCTTCAGGGGCTTGCCCCTATGTAGCATTAGCTGGAAGGGGAACAGGTTGTCTGTCTTGCTGATTCTGTCACACTCCCATGACAACAGAGAAATGCTGAAGGTGGTTGTCTGAGGCCTTCTTGCAGATGCTGTTGCAGAGTCTGAGGCTTGTCTTTATAGCAGCAATCTCTCAGGTTATCCTGACTTCATTGCTGTGGACTTTCAGAGGTGGGGAGAGACCTTGCTGATAAGGCTAATTGCAGAGATCCTTGAAGCTGGAAGGCAGCAGCATGCATGAGAAGAGGTTCAGGTGCTTGGTGACCCCCTTGCTTGAAGCAGCAGGAGCCATTCACTGCTGGCCACCACCTGGCCTTGCCGCCCTTTCATTGTGAGGCAGTGATGTGTGGCAGTGAGACGTGACTAGCTTCTCAGCCAGAGCTACGCGTGCAGACTTGGCAGGGCTGCATGGCTGGTCAGGCATTTTTGAAGGGCCAGGCTGCTGCTGTGGCTTGGAGGCCTCTTGCTGGCAGCAGGCTTCTAGCACCTGAGGAGCATGTGCCTTACAAAGAGCTGAGTTGTCCATACCTGCAAACTGAAGGGAAGTGTGTTGGCCCTGGCATTTTCTGGCCGTATTCCATGTCATTGTTGGAGGTGTGTGACCATTGTGATCTGTGTAAGCAAGCAGCACATCACACAGTAGTTGTCTGATTGCAGGGCTTGAAACTGGTGATGACTGAGCTCAAAGACGATGTCAGCACCACGCTGTGGGAAACTGTTGAACCTCAACAGAAAGCCCAGGAAGATCCTACATGAAGTCTCTTAATACTGAGAGGATCCCAAATCCAATCAGCTTTTACATGCGGCAGAAAGGATTCATTAGTCCTCTGTTCCAGGTTCCTTTCTAGGGTGTTCACGTGGCATAGCTTACGTGGGGGACATCTGCCCTCTTCCTCACTGGAACTTCACTGCAATGCTGGCTGGCCTACCCTGCAGTCATGTAATTTGTGCCACCTGATGTGGGGCAAAGTGATACAAGGTGATACAAGTATGTATGGCACGGAGGACTAGAACACAGCTGTGGATTCCTATTGGCAGGCAGGGATAGCAGGACAGTCTCCACTACCCGTGGGACTATTTCATAGGATTGTTTTGCCTTCTGCCTGGCAAAGCTGGTAGTCTCTTTTGAGTTTGCTTCTATTCAGAGGACTTTTTTAGCTTAAGCATCTGTTCAGCTTAGAGTTGTCCGTACTGGTAGATACATGTTCAAAGAAGTGGGATCCTGGATTTCTTGTAGCATATGCATGGGCAGCCACAGCCACCTTCTAAGAAGAGACTGCTGCCACTTTGTGTGGGCATCTGAGCTGTGCCTAGAAAGTAGAGGGTTTTTATGTAGTGGAGGTGAAGTGTTGTAAGAGGCTTTTCAGATACCCTGCAAGCGCCAGGTGTGAGTGTAGGTTTTGGTTTTGTTTGGGCAGCTTTGCTTTTGTACTTTGAGTTTCATAAATGTGCTTGTAGTTGATCTGCTGCTTAGTAGCACTTCTGGGTATGACTCCTGTTTTGTAAATTGCTGAGCTGGGCAGTGCCTGTCCTGACAGCTAGTGCTGTGGGACATGACTCCGAATAGAAGTATGGTCTTTGGTACAAGTGATATCCCATAGCTGATGGAGATGGTTTTATCTAACAGAGACAGCATAAAAGCAAGGGAAACGAATGAATGTTAAATCTTTCATGGTGCTCCTTCGGGGAGATGTGCATGTGGGAGGTCTCTTTGATTCATGGATATGCTCTGATTAAAAGTCAGTGTGATGACACATAGGGCTACTTGGTCTTGTCTTCCTGTTGCAGCTAGCCTCAGCATCATACTTGAACTGCTGTCCTACCTTCTCAGAATCCAGGTGAAACTGTGAAAATCACCCTTGGTGTTTTCTGCAGCCGGTGAGGTTTATGGCTTGCTCCACTTGTGTTCCTGAATTCCAGAACTGGTCCCTGGGCAGAGATTTTCTGCAAAGCCTGCCCAGTGCATGTGCAGAGTCTACTCTGGTCAGGAGATGCCTGGTTCAGAGCAACTTGTTGTGCTATGGTGGAGATGGTGCCTAGTCTTTGAATTCTCTTCTCCAACTCTTGTTCCGTTTTGCTTGCAGTGTATGTAATTATTCCACAGCTGATTTTTTTCCAGTCTGTGTGAGCTACACAGTGCTGTGCCCTCTTCAGTGTCAGGAGCTCATTTTGGTGTCTGTATTCCCAAGTAAAAGCTGCTGCTCTCTGGGGGATCCCAGAAGAACACCTGCAAGCATGACATTTGTGTGCTTTCAGTGGGAGGGATCTTCAGAGAAGAATCTGTTAAATAGAGTAACCAACAGCATCCACAAAAATGCCTATGAATGCCTATGTGTTCCTACATGCTTTCCCTTTACTAATGTCTTTTTACTGTGCTTTGTTTCTCACAATTATGAGAAAAATGAATAAAAACTAGAAACCATCTGTTGATCTGTCCTGTTATTGCTAATCAGATTGTCTTCCTGACAATGACGTTGTGACTGCTCGTCTTGTGCAGGAGGCCTTCTAGGAGTGTGTTGGAATGTGTTTTATACATAAGTCTTAGAAGCAAATGGAATGTTATTTAGAGATAGAAGACTGATTCTAAACAATTTTCTTTCCAATTTTAGGTCTGAGAAGAGACTGACTGTCCCATCACGATTTCAGAAGGAATTGCAAGTTCACCTCTCCAGAAGCTCTTCCACAGAGTCAAGTGGTATGCCCATTAAGAGCTGAGTGGGTGTCATGTTAAAAAAATCATCTTAGTAATTGTTTTGAATGAAGATGGGTTTGGATGAGGAATCAAGTTCTGTGAGTGAACCTTTTCACTCTTATTCCATTGTGCTGAGGAAATGTGTGTTTGCTTGTCTGCCTCTCAGTCTTCTAGGAAAAACATTGGGCAGTAAGTGTCAAGGCCAATTACAAAGCCAGTGTGAGGAGTTTGGAAATGGGAGGAGTAAGCTTAACTTCACCAATGGGGTAGGAATCTGATATGAGGATGAAATCTTGGCTTTCAGGAGTAAGCAGCAATACTAATGTATCTGTCCAGCAAATACTCTTCTCCCTGCATGGCTCAACAGCTGTGCAGCTGATGGGTTTGCAAAATGATGGTTGGTTTCTTTGCGACTTGTCAGCCTGATTTCTGAAGCTTCAGGTTTGGTAGCAAATACACCCCACCAATGTGAGAAGAGGAGTAGAAATGAGGCAGCAGGTAAGCCAGTGATGTGAACCTTCCGCTGGAGCAATGACTGCCTAATTCCTACACACAATGTATGAAACTGCCCAGAGCAGCTGAGCAGTTGTCACTTTTCTTGCTTGTCTTGGAGGGCTTCCTTGGATCAAGTAGCACAGAAAAGCTGTTTGCTGGGTGGAGACTTTTCCTCAGGGCATATCTTGGAATGAAAGGCAAATCGTTGGTCTGATTTGTACACCTGTCTGAATATAGATGAACATTCTTGGTTGTCATGCAATAACTTTAGTGTGTTTGTACTCAGAAATTATCTTGTGCCCCTCTTGGAATACTGCCTTAGTGCAGTGTCTCAGCTGCAGTGGGGTTGAGGGTTCTGTATCCTCTTCCAGAATCCCTTCAGAAGGACCATGTAGCAGCATCTTACGAGAATAACTACAGTGATTGAAAATTGATCTTTCATTAGTTACTAAATGTCTGAGATTTCCGTAATTCTTTGCCATAGGAAGTGACTGAACTAGCCATGCTGGGCAGGAGAGCCACAGTTTAGAATTGGTGCTATGCTGGCAGCTCACATATTTAGTTTTTAAGAACGAAGGTGATAATCTGTCTTTCTGTTTGTAGGACTGTGTTTACTTCAAAGCTGTATTTTTTTTTTTAACAGATAGCTTGAATACCTCCACTGCAGAGACACATACTGTTGTCCCTGGCTCTTCTGCTGCTGATGTCCATGAACTTCAAAGTCGCATAAAGGAGCCGCTGAGCAAGTACAGCGGTGGTGTCAGGCTTTCCAAGATGCCTCAGATCTATCGGGAAATGTACTGGGAGGACCTTAGCACAGAAGTGCCCTATCAGCTTGAGAACTGGCCTCATGTATGCACAGTAAGTATTGAGCCATTTTTATGGAAGATGCCAGTACTCTATAAATTTTGAAGTGTTCATTTGCCAAATGTTATGTTATGTGTACCTCATTTCCCTTCATGCTCGGTAGCAGTGACAAAAAACATCCAAACCCCAACCACCCCACTCCCAAGTTGTAGCAATGCCTTTTGAAACTCCAGAAGATCTCTGTTGACTGGACTGGTGTTTTGAAGGAAGGTCAGCCTCTGTGGTTTTCTGGAGCAAGTGCTTGAGGTTGCTGGCTTGCCACCTTTAACTGACCATGGTACTGACTACTCAAATAGCTGATGACAGGTGATCTCCATGCCATGTTTGTTGTTCTTGGTTTGTGTTTTTCCCCAATCGCTTTTTATGCTTTACATCCTCTTAACGTTATAAGCTACCAACATCCTTTGTGAACACTCTGAGGTTAATTGTATTTATCTTTCCATAGACTTTTCCAGAGGTCTTTCTCACGTCTTAAGCTAAGGAATTTTGCTGTGTGAGTTAGGTTTATGGTACAATTGCAGATGAAATTGAAGAGTGGTAATGCTGGGGGGAGAGATTACAGCTAGGCCCCTTTCTGCCCTCCTGATGCCTGCTACCACTTGAATACCAAGGGTGTCGATACCTCTCTTATTAGGAGGCAACTCTCTTATTAGGAACTGGTATCTGGCTGAGTGTCCGCTTAGAGATCTGACTCATGACTTGCCATCACCACTGTGAGGAAGGTCTTCCACTGCTGTACTTCTGTCTGTTCTGCATTCATGGATCATTTATGGTGTCATGCAACTTTGCATGAAGGCTTTGATTTAGCTTTACTTTAACAGGCCAGTGATATCAATGAAGACTTTCAACTTTTTTGCTGTCTGTCAAACTGTGGCACGGAAGAGTATTGTGTTCATGAAGTGCATTTTTTTATATGTCCTACTAAGTCTTTTCTCATACAAAAGCATTAAATGCCAGACAAACAAAAAAAAAAAAGAAATTAACTGAGTTGAATAACTGCTCTTCAGGAGTAACACCATTTGCCTGCATGTATGGTATTCTCACAGATACATAAAATCTGTTTGTAACACCTTACTACAGAGATTAGAAATGTATGCAGTCAGCAGCAATTTGTTTTGATGGTTGGTGATTGGTTCCTGTGTTATCTATAGAGCAAGCTGTTATGTCTTGAATTGCGTAATTCATGCAGCAAATTTTAGTCTTTTTTTTGTAGCTAATGTTCCAGTCAGTCCTATTCATCCAGGATCTTTGTTCTGTATTCATTATCTATTTGCTTGTTATCTGTTGAGTCTATCTCTTTCTTTCTAGCGTGCGAATAAAGTCATTTAAGCATAAATAAGCGCTGATTAAATCCATGGAAACATTGTAATACAATGGGCACAGTACAAAAGCAGTCAGAACTCTCAAGTTGTTTTGGCACAATCGGTCTTATTGTAGAGAACTGTTAATGGGCTTCTAAAGCCTGTTTCAGTTTACTGACTTAAAAAATTTTAATTATGGCTCAGGCATGGAGAAGTTTCAATTTGAAAGCTACTACATATCTCTTAAATATAACCAGTTCCTGCTTCAAACATACTGCCTGCAGGTGTATAGTGTTGTAGAACCTTTGAAATGCAGAAGACAGACTGCACTCTCCAGTAAAAATAAAGATATCTGATTTCTTGTTGGTTTCTCACACTGGGAGTGACTGCCAGGGTCAAAAACATTCCTGATGTTTCTTTTCTCTTCTTAAAGAAGAGGATATTCTTATTGTTCTCATTCTAATCAGTGTAACATAGTTACAAACCAGCAGACAGCAAACTTAATACACTTGCAGTGTCTCCAAGCTTTTAATTTGAGGAATGTGGTTTGGAGAGTATCACTTCTGAATGACTTTGCATTTCTACAATTTCAGTTTGAAAGGAAGGAATTTTATCTAGGAAATTGTAATTTCTATGTTTTCACAACCATAGGTAATAGACATGTTTCCTATTTAGTGAGTTCAAGTCTCTAAATGTCACTGTGAGTTGCAGGTTGATCATCTTGTTCTCAGTCTTCGCCATTCAGGCAGGAACTATTGAGGCTGACTTTGTCTCCATTTGTCTGTTACCTCCCTTCTTCAGGTCAGTTTGCTTGACATCTTACTTATAGCAACATGTTTTGCACAGCTAAATGCAAAGTACAGAAGTGTACAAAGTGGCTAGCAGTCACATATTGTAGCCCAGCCTTCATGAGCAATGGGGCTGACAATAAATATGCTTACAATCTTACCTTTGTTGTCTAGACGGACCTCAGCTGGGAGAATAATCTGCTTCAACAGCTCTGGGCAGATCCATAGTGTTGCAGAATTGTTTGCTTTCACCTTCAGCACTAGTGCTTTGGAAAATATGATGACTGGCAGAGACCCTCCCACCTTCACCTTTTTTTATCAGAATTTTTTACCTTTCTATTTGAGTAATTACTTTGCCATGTGTCTTTGAGCAGCTAATGATCCCTATTTTAGACTTCCAACTCCTGTCTCATTTCTTATCTTTCTGCACACTTCTGTCACAAATCTTTCTCACAACTTAGCTGTTTTCCTAGAATTCTGAGTCGAAGTTACTGCATTTGGGCTCAGCCTGGAATCCCTGGGATGCAGGCAGCTGGACCCATGAGGGAGAAAGAACATTGCAGCAGAGGTGTGAGAGGCATGTAGGCATGTAATGTCTTCCTTTTTTTTGTAAGTCACAACCCAAAATGTAATAATAAATTTATATTTGGTACTGGCAACATGGCAAAATCGTTCCCTTTGCAGTCTAAATACAGAGCTTACTGAGTTGTATGTATAAGGCAGTTTTTCCTTGTAAATGCTCAGCTCTCCTCACTTTCTTGAACTCTGTGAGTGATTGAGGTGTGATGTGATGGTGATTCAGATGTGGCAGTGCAAGAGAAGCCTAAACTCTTAGATCTTCTCTCAAAAATTTTGCTTGAATTTTCATGGTTTGTTTCCAAAAGTTTTTAGAGAATTAGGCAGTCCTGGGACATTAGGGAATGTCCTTGTGTAGATGTTTAGTTGGTTTGCAGTTGGAAATGGAGCAAGCCTTGGATAGTTTACCTGCAGAAAGGCAGGAAATTCTGGTGGGATTACTCAGGGGTAACACTTGGTCACAAGCTGGTCAGAATTGTAACAGGTGAGTTTGTAAAGAATGGAAATACAGGTTCAGCTGGCTAATAATACAGGGCTGTTCAGAATTATAAAGACCAGGGCTCTGAAGAGGTATGTAACCTTCTTATACGTGTTTCTGGCCCATAAAATTTAATTGTAGTCTTAATTACAGCCATGGACAGAAGGGACTCCCACTACATTAAAAAAAAAAGTGGGTTTTCTTCTGTGTGGATTTTGAAGCCTGGGAAAAAGGATCTTGGCATTTACAATAGCTTCATGCAAAGCTATTATATATTATTGTTCCTGTACCATTGACTTTTTACGGGAAAATACAAATTATAAGTATTTGCAAAATAAATAGAAAAGGAGTATTTTAGTTGGAAGGAATCTATCAGTGATCATCTAGTCCAATTGTCTGACCACTTCAGGAATGACCAAAAGTTAAAACATGTTATTTGGGGCATTATCTAAATATCTTTTGAACAATGGCAGGCTTGGAGCATCAACCAAGAAGCCTGTTCCAGTGTTTGACCACCCTCCTGGTAAAGAAATGCTTCCTAACATCAAGTCTGGACCTCCCCTGATGCAGTCCTCTCTGCCTAGGAGGCCGTATTTCCTAGCTGACTCACTCTGAGGGTGACCAGAAGTTATTTCCTGCAAACTTCACACGTTTCCCAGATTTGCTTGTCACAGCAGTCCAGTGTTCGCAGTAGATGTCTGGGACGTTGCAATCTCCAGTAAGAACAAGATACCAACCCAGAGGTTTCTCCTGAGTGCTTCTTGGTAGCAGACACTACAACACTCCTTTGAAACCAGGGTGTCTCACCCACATCATCATTAACAGTAAGGACTATGCAGTCCAACCTCCCCTTTTCATACCATGCTAGTGATCCATACTGCCTGCCCTGCCTGTCTCTCCTGAGGAGCCTGCAGCCCTCTCTCCCAGCATGTCTGGTGTGGTGCTTGTTCCACCAAGTCCTGCTGACACCAAAGAAATTGTAGCTCTGGGAACTAGCCAATGCTTGACATTTATCCTGTTGGTTTCTCATACTCTGTGTGTTGGCATACAAGTATTTCAGATGTGATCCAAGATCAAGTCCAACATTCAACCAAACACCACATTGTCAACCATGGCACTGGTTGTCAGTCCAGTTATTTATTGAACACCTCCAGGGATGGTGACTTGGCCACCTTGCTTGGCAGACTGTGCAATGCCTGACCCCCTTTTCAGTGAAGAAAGTCCTCTTAATCTCCAGCCTGAGCCCCTGCAGTGCAGCTTTCATCTGTGACCCCTTGTCCTGTCACTGGTTGCCTGGGAGAAGACACAGGCCCCCACCTGGCTACAGCCTCCTCAAAGGGCATTGCAGAGGGTGGTAAAGTCAGCCCTGAGCCTTCTTTTCCTCAGGCTAAACAACCCCAGCTCTTTCAGCCACTCCTCATAGGAATTACCCTTTCCAACTCTAATCCTTCGCCAGGTCCTTTGTCCTTCTCTGGACCTGGTCCAGCACCTAAATGTCTTTCTTGTCATGAGGGGCTCAGAACTGGACATACCACTTGAGGTGTGGTCTCACCAGTGTCGATTATAGAGGGACAGTCAGTGCCCTGGTCCTGCTGGTCACACTGTTGGTGATACAGGCCAGGATGCTATTGGCCTTCTTGGCCACCTGGGCACAGTCCTGGTGCATGCTCTGGTGCTGTTAACCAGCATCTCCCTTTTCTGATGGGCCTCTTTCCAGGCGCTCTGCCCCAGCCTGTAGCACTGCACAGGGCTGTTG
>WBND01000183.1:29676-53667 GCA_013398595.1 Tychaedon coryphoeus
AAGGCTGTTACAGCCAAAAAAAACTGCTAACAAAGTTGTCTGCTGATCCTCAGTGCTGGCATAAAGATGGGAGGAATAGGGGCAACCTCAACAGTATAGGGTTGTTAGATTGACTTAGCTGTCTTATTGCATCACAGTTTCCTTTGTAATTATGTATTTTCAGAAGCCAGTGTCTTGTAAGCGTAAGAAACTGGACAACAAGTATCTTCACTGTGATGTGCAGGGTAGTGTAACGGGAGGGCAAACAGAATGAGTAGAAGGGGGCAATCTAAAGACACTCCTGAACTTTGTAGAGCTTACTATCCCAGCCCTGAGCACGTACTGAACCTGAACAGAGGATATCTTGACAATAGGGATTGTTTAGTTTTAACAACAAAAGAAAATAAAAAATATACAATGTATGACTTATATTCTAACATTTCATTTAAATACAGAAGAAACTACTGCCAGAGACAGAATCAGTGAGGTCGGAAGGGACCTCTTTTGATTACCTAATTCATCCCCCATGCAGGGTCATCTGCAGTCTGTCCAGGTCTGTATCTAGTCATGTTTTTAACAATGGACATGCCACAACTTTTCTGGCCAACATATTCCAGTCCTGTTTCAACTTCCCTGTTGACATGAGGCTTGGCTAAAAACAACTGTTTTGATGTGTTCTTTTTTTGTTTAGGGTAAGAAGATAGGTGTCATAGGTTCCCATGCAAAATAATGAATTGCCTATCAGACTAGAAGCTGTAGAAGCTGGAGTGGATTCCAAGGATTAGCTGTAACTGGATGATGTAAGAAGCTTCCACATCCTTATAAGGAAAAAGCTCTTTACTGAGTGATGCCACCATGTGCAGTGGGGCTCTTCAGCCTTTCAAGAGCACTGGCCAAGTCTGGTTTTTTCCCCAGATTTCGTTGCTCTGGATACATACTCAGCAGTTTGATAGTTTAAGCTCAGTTGCTTTCAGAAGCAGCTACTAGGAAGTACAGGGAGGAGTTGAATGTTAATGTTGAAGCAGCATCTCACCATTGCCTGGGCAGACCTGAGCTGTAGAGGGATGGGCAAAACCAGTGAGACCTGAAGTTGTGGTGGCTGTCGGTGATGGAGAAGTGCTCTCAGCCAGTGTGTGGATGCAAGGTAGTGCTGATCAAGGCCAGAAATACCTTCTTCACTGTGTTGAGCTCCAGCTTGCTAGGAGTTGCACTTCATGTACTGTTGAGAAAGGTCAAGTAGGTGAGAGCTGCCTTCAGACTGAAGCATTTGTCAAAGTGCCTGTCACCAAAATATTTCTGTGTACCATCTGTGGTATGTATGCTGTGGTAGTTGGCTTCCATGTTGCATATGTTAATCAGATTGGAAAGAACTCCTGTACTACATTTCTGATGAATTCTCACTGAATCAGAGTGATAGTTCTGATTTGTATTTTAGACCCGTCTTTGAGAACCCCTTGGATACCAAGGACCAAGAGCCAGACTTCTTGTTTGCCACGTAAAATGAGACTCTGTCACTGAAATGTAATGCTAACTTCCTTTGTGGGTTTTCTTATCCTACCTTGCAGAAGAAGGGCAGAAAATAACTTCATCTGCTAGTTTGAATGTGACCTCGATACTGAAGGACATTTACTCTCAATAGAAACGCACATTTCAAAGATGTGTTTTTTCCAGTTCCTTCATGGAAGCTGTTGATGCTCCAGGAGGTTACCAGTGTATGATTATCACTGTACACACAATTAAGCAAGGCTGGCACTGGAAGGTGATTACTTTCTTTAGTTTATGTATGTTAGTGCAGTGGTTTTTTTGAGTGTTGTCAAGTGTATATGTGCAAAGCTTTTGTCCTACCAACACATCCAGGAACATGTCTGCTTTTGTCCTCGCTATATGTGTATGTCAAAAAAAGGGGATTTGCTCTTTTGCATTCCAGTCAGTTACAGTGTCAGTATTTATCTTGGGAGTATTTTTTTATTTGAAGTTTTATTATTTGAGTCTCCAGATTTCAGTTTCCAAGAGCTACTTTTGTTATTCAAGCCTAGGACAAAAATATTATTCTCCTGTGTAAAATGGCTTCACTCTCTGTTGCCATGATAATTCGTTCTGCCAGCTGTTGCCTCTGCTTTGTGCTTCGTAATGGAGAAGTGACAAGAGGCAAGGTCACAGAATCACGGAATATTCTCAGTTATAAGGGACCCACAAGGATCATTGAATACAAGTTAATGTATTCAATGTCCTGCGCAAGACATCCCCAAGAATCACACCAGGTGTCTAAGAGGGTTGTCCCAGTGCTTTATGAGCTCTGTCAGGGTTGGTGCTGTGAGCGCTTTCCTGGGGAGCATGTTCCAGTGCTCAAACCACCCTCTGGGTGAAGAAGTTTTCTCCTGACAACCAACCTAAACCTCCCCTGACACAACTTCAGGCCATTCCCTCTGGTCCTGTCGCTGGTCACTAGAGAGAACAGCTCAGTGCCTGCCACTCCTCTTCACCTCACAAGGAAGTTGTACACTTCTGCAACTCAGTCTCCTCCAGGCTGAACAGACCGAAGACCTCAGCCGCTGCTCATACAGCCTTCACCTAAGGCCCTTTTCTACCTTCATTGTCCTCTGGTGGATGCTCTCAAACAACTCAATGTCTTTTTTCCATTGTATCACCCAAAACTGCCCCCGGCATGTGAGGTGAGGCTGACCCAGTGCAGAGCAGGACAATCCCCTGCCTTGCCTGGCTGCACCCTAGGACACAGGTGGCCCTCCTGGCTGCCAGGGCACTGCTGACTCATTGACATCAATGACCCCCAGGTCCCATTCCATGGAGCTGCTCTCCAGTCTCTCATTCCCCAGTCTGTACACACATCCAGGTTTGCCCCATCCCAGGTGCAGAATCCAGCACTTTCCCTTATTAAACTTCATATTTGTTGGTGGTTGCCCAGCCCTCTAATTGATCCAGGTCAGTCTGCAAGGCCTCCCTGCTCGTGCGGGAGTCAACAACTCCTCCCAGTTTTGTATCTTCTGTGATTTTACTTAGTGCTCCTTCCAAGGGTTACTAAGCATCCAGGTCATTTATGAAGATGTTGAAGAGCACAGGGCTGAGGATGGAGCTCTGTGGAACCTCACTAGGGTGCCAGTCTGATGTCACCCCATTCACTGTAACATTTGTGCCTGATCTGTGGGCCAATTGCCCACCCATCCCATGATGTGTTTACGCAGGTGTGTGCTGGATGTTTTGTCCAGAAGGACACTGTAAGAGCCGGTGTGGTAAGCTTTACTGAAACACAAAAAGATTATATCAACTGCATCAGTTAGGTGGGTTATCTTGTCATAAAATGAAATTAAGTTTGACAAGCAGGACTTTACCCTCATGAGCCTGTGCTGGCTGTGACGAATGACTGTGTTGTCTTTTTCAGTACCTCCCAGAATGATAATGTGTTTGCAGAGCTGGGCTGTCAGCCATACTAATTGGAAGTACCTTGAAGGCAAGTCTATAAGCTCAACAGGAAACCTGGTTGAGACATTTGTGTTTAAGAAAGGGTGGCTGTTTTGAAGTGCTACTCACAAGTGAGGCTGTTTGCTTGTTATTAAAAGTTTCTGTGGCCTTGAAGGTAACGTGGTTCCTGGAGATGTCCTGTGCAGGGCCAGGATTTGGACTCAGTGATTCTTTCTAACTCAGGATATTCTATGATTCTGTGATTCTAGTGATGTCAACCTTGCTTATTTATACTGAAGTCATCTGAAACAATTTTTTGAAATAGCGTTTTGGTGTCTCTAAATGGTTTGTGCAGTCAGCATATACAGCCTCTTCAAAACTGAACTTCAGTGCCTAGAAAACCCCAGAGCTATTATTATAGTTAAGAAGCTTAAAGATCTCTACGGATCTTCTCTTCTCAGTCTGCTGCTGGTCTTTAGGTGTAAGGGTTTATAGTCCTATCAGCAAAAATTTATTCAGCTCTGTTGCAGCTCTATTTAAAGAGCACTAACCAAGAGAAGGGGTACATAAAAGTAGACCTCTGGATCCAGCTTCTTCCAGGGTGAGCTGCCATACATTCCAACAAGCCTTCTCAAGCAAATTGTGGTCTTGATAATGTTAAGTGTTTTCTGGAGCTAAAAGTTTCCTTGGCTGGTCATGTAAATGAATTCCTCAGTCCTGTGCATGGACACATGGGACATCTTTATCAATTCCTCTCTTCTAGGATGTCATTGTCTGCCAAGATGGCATGCTCTGATTTTTTTGTGTGACTTGATATACTTCGGTCTCCTGGCCACGTATCAAAGCTTTTGCAAAGCTTTGATAAGTTTTTTGTTTGGTTCTATTTTTAACTGAACTCCGTTCTTATTCTGTGATACAAAGGGCACAGTAAGATTCCTCATATCAGAGGGTGAAAGTATAGGTGTTCTCCGTCAGGAATCATTGAAGACATCTTTGGTTTTTCTAGATTTCACTGCCAGCCTCTCTTATATCAAACAGACTAGAAGAGATGCCCAAGAACTTTGCTTTCTTATGTCTTATTCTTGCAGAAAGTATTTCTTCTTTGGTTTTTCACTGATAGAGAATAATTTAGGCATGCTGCCAGGAATATGTGAGGGTTCTTTAACATGATTAATATTTTTTTGTATCTATGAAAACTATTTCCTTTGTGTCATGCTAGTGTTCATGGAAGTTGACCAAGACCTATTCGCAAGAACATTTTCACAGATTGTTTTGGCACCAGCCTAGACAATGTAATGCAGAACAAGTGTATGGAAATGCTCTTATATAGTTTATTTCCTGACTCTTAACTCAGATCATCATGTGACAATTTGGGCTAAGTGTGATGAGGTATACACAGGACAAAATACATGATTCTAGATACAGCAAAGGCCGTTTGATTTTTTTTTTCCATGTATTGTAACTCTGTATTTGTTTCTTGCTAATGTTATCTTGATAATGAGTGATATGTGTTATTCTTTTTCTATAAGACAATATCTGAAATCTTGTTCAGTATGTTTTGGTTTTATATTGCTAAGGCAGAGCTGCAAAGAATTACTTGGGCAAGGTTTATAAAGTTCTGATGGGTATGGGCATTAGTAGGTGGAGTAGTAGCAAGTAATTCAGCTGCTTCATGTTTTTTCATTGATCTGCTTTTGAAAATTACTTTGATCAGAATTGCTTCCTCTGATGAAAGAACTTCGAAGTGGAGCTACATAAACCTTCGTATTTTTCTTGCTTTGGTATCAGTCTCAATTTTACATAGATTCATACTAAGCTATGGTTAGATCAATCTAGGTTGTAACTGCAAAGCTTTAGGAAGCAGAATTTTACTGTGAGTTTGTGGCTGGAGTTCTCAAACGGTACTTTCAATGTTGTGACTTCAGACCATGTGATGTACTCATTCTTGAGCTTAGCAAAGGGTGGATATGTAGGGACTGGCAAAATATCTGGTTCTGAGGGGGCCTAGGGGCATGGTTTAAAAGGGTCTAATCAATTCTATTGTAAAATTTATTACAAAACAGAAATTTATTCCTTGATTTCAGAACTTTTGTAAAGAAAAATAATTCCCTGAGCATGACAGCAGATAGCCTGCTTGACAGCACTGCCTGGCAAGTGTCCTCTTGTTTCTGAAGTATAGAATCAAATCTCCTTTCCCTCAGTAAACTGAAACTTTTGTTTATGATCTGCCTGTGGGAGGTTAATGTGCAAAAGATGTAAATTTGTGCGAGGTGTCACCATCTTCTGATCCTACTAGGAGGAGAGACTGTCACAGTTGTATTGCATAGATCAGATATTTGCCTATTACTGATGTACTCATATCTGCTTGGAACTCTTCAAAACAGAGGAGGAAGCATACAGGAAATGCTAACCTGTAGTAACTGTCTCAAGATTAGCTCCCTGTGGATGTTCTCTTCAAAGTCTGTATAAAATGCATGTTCTAAAAGTGAAGTTGGCAAAACAATTTAGTATTAGAGATGCAACTGATTTTTAACTCTTTTTTGTATTTCAAGGTGGAGAAAATACACAGAGGTGATCCAATGGATGGATTTCTTTATCCTGCCAAGAAAATACCACCAGTACCAAAAAGCGATACTGAGCAAGAAAAGGCACCTCAGAATGTTACTTCATCAAAAGCAGATCCTTTGTTAAAGCCAAATATGGAGACCACACCTGCATCACTCAGTAGCGACTTCAAGGCAAAAGTTGTTAGCATCTTGCTGAAGTATTCCAATGGTCTTTGGGCTCATGCACTTCCCAAAGTGTACCAAGACACTTACCAAGTAAAATTTCCAGAAGATATTCTAAATAATCTTGAGCTGCTGTCAGATATATGTGTTGTGGACTATGTATCTGAAGTCCCCAGAAGGGCGATCCTCTATGCTAAACCCCAAAGATGCATTGATGAAAATCTGAATGTCACTGAGAAAGCCAAGAGGCAAGATGGAATGAAGGCCACAGCTGAACAGCAGTATGAAGAATCCAAGGACCAGTATCTAGAAAACATAACTGTTCCTGCTCTAGTCATTCCATCGGAAGGATCTGTGTCCATCATGGTGTTAGAATTGAAAAACACTAATGAGGTCCTAATTAGGCAAGTTGGTATTTTGGAATCTTACCTTTTGTGCCTCATTTATAAATCCACATGTTTGTATTATGTAGGTCTGCCAGAAAAGAATAGATGAACGGGAGGTATCAGGAGTTTATAATTTACTTATTTTGCTAATGAAAATTATGAATCTTTTGTTCGTGTGTTTAAATGGAATTTTTCTGAAACTTTTTTGTCCTGAACCAATCACTTATATCATTAGCTTTAGCTTATCTGATTTGACTGGCCATTGAAAGACTTTATAAAATAATCCCACTACAACACAAATAGTAGTATTCAGATACTACTATCGTGCTTGATAAAATACTTTTTACTTCTGTAACTTACATTAACTAGGCATGACCTGAGTCCACTCAGATTCCGCTTATGGAGAGATGAGCTTTCATCCAGCAAAAAGCTACTAATGTTTCTTGATTTGGTTCCTTATCAGCGTAGTCTAAGGGGTCAATATAAGAAGTGGATTGTTACATTACATCTGTTTCTTCCAGCCTGCTATGCACATGTGACTAACTCCACAAAACTTTCCTCTGCACCTTCTAGTTCTGGCATCATTTAAAACTTACTGTACGTGTGGAGTAATGGTTCTTAGCTTTCTAGTCTGTTATTTTAAGGATGTTTCCACTAAGTATTGGGATGAATGCTTTGAGTACCATGGATTAAAACACCAAATTACACTGTTGAGCTGAGGGTGGTCATGTAAGAATTTCTCTACAAAGCTGCAGTTCCCAGATTTTGAGCCATGTTTCTTGGACAGTAGTGAAGTTTCTGTTTATCAGGTGTGTGTAGGTACATGATGATAATTAGTGGTTTCTTGGTCCTAGTTACAAAAATTACTGCTCAGGGTTATCCATGTGCTTCATGGGCAAAGTAATTTATCCTGATATGATGAAACTAGCCCTGAAAGGGTTAGGGTTTTTTACCATGACAAGAAAATGTTGATGTAGATGTATAGGAAAAAAACAGTGCATGGGCTCTTCTTTTCTTACATATCTTACCAGTCTTTTTCTGCTGATCCACACAAGAACTATGTAGCAGCTGTTGGTTGATGTTGATTTTTGCAGGACCAATAACATCAAGATTCCTAGTTCAATCTCAGGGATGGAGTAATACCTCTTTGGCTAAGTTTTTTGTCTGAAACCTTTCACCTGCAATACAAATGAAGGCAAAGCTGAAAGGTGCTGGTTTTAGTGCTGTTTCTGTTTTGAGACATGGATCAATTCTCAAAGAATTCTAATGTAGTCAGAATAAAAGTGAGGCAATAGAAACACTCCTGGATATTTGCTAGACATTCACAGCAGAGTGTTTGAAGGTAGAGATGATACACTACTACACTACTGCAGTTGAATTCTCACAAGAAATAATTAATAGAATAGTGAGTGAGGCAGGAAATTCCAAAAGATTCTTCTGCAGTTGAGTTACTCCAACTCTCTATTAGATGTCTTTATGAAATAAATGTCCAAGAAACTTTTAAGTAACACATATGTGACTCTCACCCCACTTTATCTCCATTAAAGAGTAGGTGAATGCTTGGACAGAAACAAAAAGTATGTTTCTAGGAAAATCACAGTTCCCTGGAATGTGGTCAGGTTGAACATAATCTTTGTATAACAGAGTTATGATATCATGTTATATTACAATATCTGCACTGTCTCTGGGCATATGATCTAAACTATGTGGTGGAACTGAGTATCACGCTCTCTATGAACAAGCTGTAACAGTAGCTACTATACTGAAGCATTCAGAACTTCCCATTTGGATTTTCCAGAAAGTTTATATACTTGATTTAAGAGGACTTGTGTAACACAAACAGCACTAATATGAACCATTAGGTCAGCAGCCAAATATCAGAATAAATCTGGAGTATGAGAATAAACAGTACTTAGTTTAACAGTTAATTTTTAAAGATATTTTAGATGCTTTGGTTTGGATCAATCTTAGTGAAAACCGGATTAAGATGGTGTTTGTTAGTGACAGAGTAACTTTTTTTTCCAAAAAGGGAAGAGTTTGGGCACTAATATCTTAGAAAGTGTATATCGTGTATTCATATATGCATGTAAATGTTCTTATATTTTATTCAACTTTTTTGAACTTGCATCCCAACTCTTGTTGTGTTTTTTTGTAAAATATTGTAGATATGTGGGCAAAGATTATTCTTCTGCCCAGGAACAAATGGAAGATGAAATGAAAGCGTACTACAATCAGAACAGTACAGTGTCACCAGCTCAGTCTCTAAGTGTTGAGCAACTTGTTGCAGTCCGTGCTGAGGAGGAAGCCTGGTTGCGTGCACGGATAATTTCTTTAGAAGACCACAGAGTAAAGGCAAGCAATTACCTCTTCTGGCACTTGAAGAAAGAATTGAGACAAGCTTGTTTTTTAGATTCGCAGTCAGTTCTTAAATATGCTACACTAGTATTCTTTCTTTCCTTGCCCTGAAGTGCTTCTGGTTTTGGGTATATGAGAAATTAAGACGTTTTGGAGCTTATATGATTGACAAAATCAAATAGTCTTTCAAGTTTTTCTCATTAATAGTTTGAGTTTGGGAGTTGTGGTTTTGGTTTTAAAAGGGGCTGGGCCCTATAGCACTTTTATACAGAAAATGTACCTTTGATAGGAGGAATGGTGTGAGAAGGACACAGGAAGGGAAAGGGAAGAACAAACATTCAGATCTTGTCTGAAGTCTTGTACTCATGTATCTCTAACATGCACTAAGTACCAAAAAAAGGGAAAGTATACTTCCCCCTTTCAGGCAGATTTGGTGTTTTGGGAGTTATGTCATATGCATTTTAGTTAAACCTCATTGACATTATTTAACTCCTCTGTTAAACTTTTCCTGTGCCAAATACTCTTCGTGCCATCTGCAGTGAAATTAGCAGTTTCCATACTGTGCAGTTTCCTGCATTGACTGTGGTGTTTATATCAAAGTAAAGACAGGCTTAAATCAAAATTATTCTCTTACTGTTGTAGGAAAAAATAGGCAAAACTTAAAATGGCACCTAAGTGGTACGTGGCTTTTCAACATTTCAAAACTTTGTAAATAAAAATTGCGACTTTATTACCTTTCTTCATGTAGTTTGGCATAATATATGCTGAATTCTTCCAGCACTGATCCTTTTTAAAGTTGAAATTCTGTAGAACAGTTGGAGAGGATAGTTTTATAGGAATCTTTAGAAGAAGGCTTTCCATGGAAACATGAGATTAATGGTACTAAACTGGCAAAAAGTAATTTGTCGGTGGCTGTATGGAGAATGTGGTAACAGAATACATTCTCCCTAGACTCAAGAAAACATATTTAAAATTATATTCATGATCTTGTGCTTTTAATTCCTTTTTCCATTGTCAGGTATACTATGTTGATCATGGCTTCACTGAGTTTGTTGAAAGCAGCAGTGTGTGCAGACTACAGAAACAGTTCAGATCACTTCCTTTTCAAGCTGCAAAATGTAAACTGGCAGGTAAGAAAGCCAGTGCTGACTGCACACATGTTTACTGCTATGCTTATGTTGGCACAGCTTATGGATTGAAGCCTCTGTGGGTCTGGGAGTTCTGATCCTTGTTTGTAATAGTTCTATATGTGTTTGAAGATTTTGTTCAGCTCAGCTAGTCTAAGCAGACATGTTATGCGTGGAAAGAAGGAAAAGGAAGGAAGAAAGGATATGAAGAAAATTTTTATAGAGAATCGTTGATATTAGAAGACAATTCTATCCTGTACCTCTGCAATGGAGCTTAATTGTTTCTGCACTTAACATGGATGTCTTTGTCCCTTTAATATACATGAGCCTAAAGAAGTAAAAGGAGATGTTTAAAGTACAGGAAACATGTTGTGTGAAGCAAGGTACACTAGCACAACATATTTTTCCGTAGATGAGGTATGTCTGTTGTAGCCAGATTAGGCAGTATTTCTAAATGTGAGCCTATTTAATTATTTTGAAGTGATTCTTCCCCTTTCAGTATTTGCATGCTTGCAGACTTCCTGGACTCTGCTGGAATTTATTTACCTTTCTAAAACTTGTAGGCCTTTTTAACTTTTTAAAAATATTAAATTTTAAATATGTGAAATTGCTGTGAATGAGCTTGGCTTTTTTTTTTGGTTGGTTGGTTTTTTTTTTTTTACTTGGATGCATTCCATTCTTTTCTACATTTTCCCTGAACTCTTTCTGAAGAAGGTCTTTTTCTTTTCTATTCTGCCCTACCCCCAGAGATGGCTTTCTTTGATAAAAAGGTAGAAATTAAGTAGATTGCAAGTAGCAGGGGTGCAGTACAACTTCTGTACACAAAAAAGTATGGTGTGTCTTACAGGACTGGAAGCGTTCTGTGATGATCCTGTCCTAGTAAAGGCAGTGGAATCACAGACATGCTTCAAGATATTTGCTGTGGAAATACTGGAAAAGAGTGATACTCCTCTTCTTGTTCTGTATGACACTTCTGGAGAAGATGATATCAACATCAATGCTACTTGTCTGAAGGCATTATATGACAAGTCCCTTGAACTGCACCTACAGGTACCATTGTCCTGTTTCCTCCTTAATCATTAAAAATCATTGACTGTTGATGGACAAAAAAAGTAGTAGGAAATTTGCTGAATTTTGTGTGTGGTTTCTTCTTCCCTTTCTTGTCAAACTCCTACTGTTGCAGGTAGATGCACTATATACTAATGTCAGAGTAACCAGTGTTTCATCTGATGGGAGCCTGTATTGTCAAGTGCCATCCAAAGGCTTGTCTAGACTTTCTGAAATATTGCAGAAACTAGAAGACTACTTTCTTTACAAGGTAAGTACCGTGGTGAGAGAAGTGGTGAAGTCATGCAGCATTTCTCCAGAGAGTACCAATAATTTTCCTTGCACATAAGTTCAAGTTTCTATGGTAGCTATAGGCTATTCAAAAAGGCTAAAAATTCTCTATCTAGTTTGGGGTTTTTTGTTTTGATGCTTTCTTTTTCACAGGCACTCTCTAAGGCTTCAGTAGCTATTTGAAACTGTCCTTGAATAGTTAGAATAGTAACAGTATGGCTCTTAATGGGAAGCTTCCAATGGAAACTGCATGAGATTGGTTTAAAGCCTGTGGAGATACTGCCTTTATTTTTCCTGGAAATTTTACATTATGAAGTTGAGATTCATAAACAACTAGGTCTGTACAAAGTGGCAGTAAAAGCAGCATAATCAAGGTCTGTTCTTCTTAACATAGCTTCTTTGGAGATTCAGATCTGATATATGTGATTCTGCATATCTTGTCCTTGCATCCTTAGCTTTTGAATGTTGTGGCTAGTATCAACATCAAAGGAATGTATAGGAGACATTTTGAAAAGTCTTAAGTTGCTATAAAATAGGCATGTGGCTAAGAAGTCCGACATTCCACCAGCTGTTTACAGACACATGCAACAATCCTTATTAGACTCAAGAGAGTCTAGGTCAAAGAGGAGAAATGTAAAGAGAATCTGCTTTGTAAGAATTAGGAGAATCAATTTTGTAATTCAGCTGAACCTGACAAATCAAGTCATGCAATGCAGATCCTTGGAGGTCCTGTTAAAACTGCTGCTTGTGAAACTACTCTGTGAAAGTGTTTTAGGTGTAGAAGTTGAGCCTTAGACCTGTTGTGCAACCATCTGGGTGCATTATACTGAACACGTTTCATATATCAGGATTCGTTTCCAGCAAGCTAAACGCTGAAAGAAAGTGTATAAACCCTGGAATATTTAGTAACACCAAGAACACAAAGGAGGGCAGCCATATAGGTGTTTCAAGAGTATTTGAGGGGAGTATTTCAAGTGTATTTGGTATTCTTTGGAGAGAATTTTTTTTATTTTCTTGCTGCTATCAAAGAAAGAGATTGTTCTTCATATGCTTTTAGTATCAGGCTTTGTAGCTTATCCTGGGGAGTTTTAACTCATTTTGCCCAAGAATTTAAACCTAGTAAGATGTTGATTGTTCTTCAAATGGATTTTCCCCATACTTTTTATAGTGTAGCCATTGTCTTGCTATGTTATTTAGGATTTTCATGGCAACTGTCACCCCTAGGAGCCTTTCATTTGAGTCAGCACTAAATTTGGTTTGCTATATATCTCAGAAATTGTGTGTTACAGAATATAAGCTAGGAGGTTCTTCACTTGTCTGTCATAGCTCTTAACTGCCCTTGATTTTCAAGGCAAGTAACTGTTGGTGACTTCCTAGTCTGTTTCCAAATGTGGCTTTTTACCCCTGGCACTTTGTGTTCTCTCAATTTCCCTGTAAGATACAGAGCTTGGGATTAAAAGATTTACCAGTTGAGGAAGCTTAAAGCAAAGTGATAAGAAGTGCTTCTAAAGCTGGAAAGATACTTTTATTTGAAACAGAGCTTTTGCTTCTCAGTACTGTTTATGCCATCTTTTGCTTTTGAAATGGTTGGTTGAGTGCCAGATAGTAGTAGCTCCATGCTTTCTAACTTCTGTTTCTGTATTTGCAGCAGACATCTGAGTTCAATGTATTGCTACCTTTCTGTGGCAAAATCTGCTTGTTTCCTTCCAAAGGAAAATGGGCACGTGTAGAGGTAAGAAGTATTCAAAAAGTAGCTAGAGTTTGCCCACGTAGAAATGGCTCTTCTTTTTGTTCAACTCAATCTGAATGTTTAGTTTCCATGAAATATTTCATAATGTGTGTGTTACTGTTGGGTTTTTAACCTTAAAATTTCCCTTCCTTTCTTCTTTCAGATAAAAATCATTCACACTAGACGGGCACTTGATGTGCAGTTTATGGATAGTGGAACAGTTGCAACTGTAAAAGTATCAGAACTCAAAGAAATCCCACCACAGTTCCTGAGAGAAGTAATTGCAATACCTCCTCAGGTAAAAAGACAAAGTTAACCTGTATTCAGTCTTCTGGCAATGTTTGTAGTGCTGCTACTTCAAGGTTTATATACTGAAATTCTATTTTGTTTCACAGCGTTCAACATTGCAGTGTATTTTATTGTGCTTCTTTGCCTGAAATAAATCACAATATAGTCCTGTGAGTTGGTGGACATCATGCTACTGGATTTGCGTTTTGCTCTGTCTCTTTCTGTTTGTCATTCATGATTGACTTGTCAGCATTATTCTCTGAATTGGAACTTATGGACCATCTTTAGTATTACTAAATTATACCTTATATACTTAATTATGTTCTTAGGCTTTAAAATGCTGCCTGGCAGATCTGCCTCCTAACACTGGCATGTGGACTCCAGATGCTGTACTGTGGCTGAGAGATGCTGTAATAAATTGTCCTGAATTTAGCATGAAGGTAAGTAGTCAAAATGCCAATGAGACCTGAAATCACATAGGCATGTGAAAAGACCATTGGAAGAACGACTTTAAAAGCTTAACAACTCAGCAAATTGGTTTTTGTAGCAGAAGTGTGGAAGTTTGTAACCAGATAAAGGACATAAACTCTATACAAATTTCTTTTCTTAGGAAATTTGTCATAAAAAACTTGTTACTTGCTTAAGCCTGTTAGAATCTTCTCTTTCCCCCTCTGCTGTGGATTTAGCAACTTTCACAGCAGTTTTTCACATTTTACTGTCCAAGTCCAAGTATGCAGTTCGTTTTTTTGCCACTGATAAGAAAGAAACACAGTTGTCATGTTTCAGCACATAGAAATATGCAACTTCTGAGTTAATCTTGAATTACTTTTATGCCTCTTGGGAGCAAAACTTTTTCTCCTTCTAGTCTTTGAAAGCAGTTTTATTTTGTTTGCTTTTCCTAATCGACTTTGTTTTAGTATATGCATTATATACTTAGCATTTTTCTTATCTTTGAGATAAAACTGTTTCCATTTACAATGTATCCTAGCCACATTAACAAATTGAAAATATCCTCCTAAACAAAATCTATTACTAACTACAGATTAAACAACAATAATTTCCTCTTAACTTTTTGATTCCAGCTACTGTCAGACACCTTGAAAAAGTGCTTTGTAGCTTTCTGTAACCTTTTTGCTTACTTTAGTCTGGACCTCTACTCTGAGACTTACACCTGTTCCCCTGGCTTTTCTAGACATCCTCTTCCAAGAGAGTTTGAGTTTGGTACTAATTTTTGCTGTATTAAATAATAGACAGTGGATGCATACTTTATTTGCAGAAATTTTTTATTCCTGGCTAGGAACATCAACAGAAGAATCATTAAAGAAAGGTTGCATACTTTGTCAAAATTTAAGTGCTTTACTTACTATTAATAATGTTAGCATATCTGAGCATAAATACGAAATATTTTTATGTCAGTGCTTGTAAATGACGCATGGGAGAAACCTGGAACCTTTTTTCATCTTTTTTTTTCATCTAATTTAGCAGGCCTCGTTTCCCTTAATGACAGGAAGATAGTTTAAAGGATTAGGTGTTACTATTTAATAATTTGTTTAGATCTGTGTGGACACTGGCTGCTGTTCTTCCGAAAACTAGAATTGAGCACACAATACTGAGATTGAACCTGTTGGATGGAACAAAACTCAATTCAAGTTTTTTGTTTGCTTTAAATTAGTGGAATAGCTGTAGGTGCTTTTTGTCTTTTTATCTGTTGTGAACAGCTTATTACCCACAACTTCTTTAGTATCTTTGGGAGAACACTGAAAATGTTTCTGTGCATAAATGCAATGAACTTTTGCTTCTTTAGTCTTCTGTACAAAATCAGATGTGCCTTTAATACTACTAACTGGTTGTTAAATGGTGTTTTGTGTTCCAAGGTGATTAAACAGGATGCTTCAAAAGGAATTGCACACATTTACTTGTTTGCTCCAGAGAATTTCCCAGACATGGATCGTAGCATCAATAGACAGATCAAAAATGCAGACTTGTGGAAGCATCAGAAAGATGTTTTCTTGAGTGTGGCACCCAGTGGGACTAGCTCCACGAAAGCTACAGGTGATGCTGTTTCAGCTCTACAGTTATCTAGTGGGAAGCTGGAGAAGAGTTTCCCTGATTCAGGCAGAGAACCTGGCAGTGCAGTTTCCACCATTGATATGCCTCCTCCTCTACCCTTGCCAAAGCCTGGTGACCTCATGGATATCTATGTCTCGGTGGCCTGCCATCCCGGTCATTTCATTGTCCAGCCTTGGAATGAGCTAAACAATCTGTATGCCCTAATGGAAGAAATGATCTTGTACTATAGCAGGGCAGAAGAGAAACCCGTGAACATTGAAAAAAACAAGCTGTATGCAGCTAAAATTGGAGATGAGTAAGTAGATGTTAAATTACTTAAAATCTGAAAGCAAGCTTAACTCTGCTAAGCTAAGCAAGCCTGGCTTTGCTTAGTCCGCATTGTTAACAACGTAGCAGATGTCCAATGATATCTGAGAGATTAAGGGAGTAAATGAGGTTGCACTCTCTTCATGCTTACAGATTGTAGCTGGGATAGTTGACTTTTATACAGTTAAATCCAAATTTGGGAAGCCTGAGACATATTGGTTAAGATCTTTTGGTTGTGCATTATTTTTCTAGTGCTTTGGCATGTGTGAATATGAATTCAAATGGTCGATTCTTGTTCTCCCCCCTTTTAGGTGGTACAGGGTCATAATAAAAGGAATTCTTAGAAATGGGTTTTTGTCAGTGTATGAGCTGGACTATGGCAAACATGAGTTTGTCAGCATACAGAAAGTACAGCCCCTCCTAGATACATTCAGAAGACTACCTTTCCAAGCTATCACAGCTCAGCTTGCAGGTAGGTATCAAACATTTGCAGTTGTTCTTGTTAAAGTCTTACGTCAGTGGGTATATGAGATGAACAGAAATGTAAACTGGACAAAGTCAGAAGTTATGTAACTGGGGTTTTTTTACATGTTTATGTCCTGCTTTTATTACTGGCATAGGCAGTAATGATTCTGTTTAATTATTTTTGTTTGTTTAATTAAATGCAGCACTTCAAGTTACTATCTTTGAGAATGAAGACTGCTTAAACTTTCCCAGTAGCTGCTTTTCATTGTCATAAAATTTATTATTTAATGTGTGTGATATCTACTATGCAAAAGACACAGGGAAATAAAACCTGAATTTTTTTTGATCCTTTAACATAACCAATTACCAAGTGTGAAAGTTAATGATGTATCTGTTGATAAGAACCTAATGTTCTGATTGTCATAGTTTACATAAAGTTAGGAACCTAGATGCTGAATTTCTAGGGAATTTTTTTATTTATGTCTTGTCCCTATTGTAATTTACAGTTCTCCAGTACATATTTGGAATCCAGAGTTGCCTGGAATATATTGGTTTTCTCAAACGAACAAAAAACTCCACAAGGGGATGGGCTTTCAATTAGCTTACATAAGATAATTTCGTTAAGAATATGGCGCATTGAGAGTGTGTGTACATCTGAGAGAATTTCAAAAATAAAATTTGATATCTCCTTGCTGTCTTTTCTCTCCTTTCAGAAACTTTCCTTCATTTCTGTTTTGTGTTCAGATGTATGCATCTCGTCTTAGTCAGCTGCTGCTTTCTGATGCTGTTTGGTCAGCACTGCTCTAGATTTCAGTCACAGAATATGCTTGTTGGAAGTGACAGGTGACAGAGTTAGTGCTTTGTGCCTTCTGTGGATTTACTTTCCTGCATAGCCTCAGTGTGACCTTGGGGGGTGCTTTAAACTAGTGATGGGTGATGGATGTGCTGCCAACGGGCTGAGATCCTCAGCGTGCAGTGCTGTAATGGGGCTGATTTCTGGCTATGTCTGTCTTCTGGTGGATCCAGTTCAGCAAGCTTGCAAGTCACCCACTTTTCCTGCTTCATTGAGTCCCTCAGGTAGCTAGTTAAATTGCCTCTGAGATGCTTCATGTTGTCAAAGCAGGCCAGCTGAGCCTGGAAGATCATTAACTATTGTCCTGCTATTCTTCCACTTCTTTCTCTCTGTGTTTCTGTCTCGTGCCTCTTAGTTTCTGATCTGTTTCGTTGTAAAATTCCATTTGCTTCCACAATAGTCTTTCCTGGCATTAATTTTCCTTTCTTAAGTGTTGATTAACTATTGGCTTTTAATTCCTTTTGTAATCTGCAGGCAGCTGCTGTGTTCCTATATTGTTATTTCAGTGACAAGCTGTTGCTAATAGTAAAAGCAAAGCATTGTCTTTTTGCTGTTCTGCACATTTGTAAAGTGGCTTTTGGGTGTTTCTGCATGATATTTGAGCCCCTGTGTTTAGATACTGTATACCAGCAGTGGTTTGGAGAATTGAATCCCAAGTCTGCAGAAGTCGTTTACTTCTAGCCATTTTCAAAAGCTTGCTTAGGTTCCAGACTTGACTTTGTGGGATGCTGCTCTGAAAAAAGTAAGAGCAGTTGTGAGGCATTTAGGCATAATTTCTCCTTGTTTCTGCCCTCTGTATGTCTAGTTTGGGACTTAAAGGTTTGGCAGGTGTTGTAGTAACTGTTGCTGCTTTGAGATGAAGAAAATCTAAAGCAAGGCCAATGGGACAAGTAATGTCAGCACCCTTAGGCTGAATATAAAGAAAGTTTGTTTTGAAAGGATCTTTAGTTTCCTTCTTGTTGTTGTTCCTGATAAGCCCTGGTCATGCAAGGCAGCCAATATTCTCTACATTGCTTAGTGAGTCAGTGCATATGCCTTTCACTTCTGCAACATATTATTATCTTTAGACTTCAAGAAAAAATAAATGTCATAGTCTGTGTAATAATTAAGCTTGTTTGTGTGGGAGATAAGTGAGCTTGTATTTCTTTTCTAGATTTCAGTTGCCTTCATTAGCACTTTAAAATCTGTTTTCTCAAGTATTTAAACTCACACTGCTTCTTTATAAACTTAGATTGTTCTAGTCTGTAAATCACCTTCTGTTTTGCTTTACATTTGTCCTAGGAGTGAAAAACCAGCAGTGGTCAGAAGAGGCATCAATAGTGTTTCGGAATCTTGTAGAGAAGAAACCTTTTGTGGCACAGATACAGGCTGTTAATGACAGCACTAACTCTTGGGATCGAAAAATAGTGACTTTTCTTGTGGACACATCTCTTCCACATATTGATAGATGGATTCATGATTTTGTGTCTCAGAGTCTTGTGGAATTCTCCAAGGGTGATTAATCATCACTTCTGCAATGTAGCTGCTTAGCAATAAAATAAGTAACAGGCTTTGAAGAGAAATATAACTACTACATGGCCTTGAAGACATAATGGGGATATAATTGAAAAATCTGTGTTTGTTTAACAAGTTTGGATTCTGTTGACTTCAGCTGACTTTCTGGAAATTTTCAAGTTGTTTACCATTGTAATGCTAGAATATTTGAGTTAAATTGTTTTAAAAGTTATTTATCAATAAAACAATGTTCAGTTTTGTTCTCGTGATCATTCCCTAATTTTGGAGAGCTTTTTATCTCATAGCTATCACTCAGAGCCATTACAAGGTAGTCCTTCCTTTAACAAGTGTTTTTTATTTCTGAATTTATTGTCAGAGATGTGCATTATTGTTGACCTTTTCCCTTTTCGTTAACTTGATAAGCTCTGAAAAGTGCCTTGTTTGGAATACTGCATTTGCAGGGTGGAGCATTCACAGAAGGGTATGCACTTCGTGTACTTACTGCTCTGTTTGCTGTTCTTTAGCAGTGATACCACTTTCCTGAATTCTCTGCTCCCCTCCTCACCCCACCCCCTGACCAGCTGCTAAATTCAAAGCATTCCTTTCTCTCTTTTTTGATAGCTTGTTTTCATGTATGCTTCTGAGAAACTTCAGAGGACTCTGCTCCCTGGAGACAGGAGAAAGCAGTGTCCTATAAACATGCAGATGGGTGCTTAAAGTCCTCTGAACACAGTATTTTCAGCCTACTTTAGAACCTACTTTATTTTTGGTCTTAGAAATATTTAGAGCAGGTGTAGACATGATTATATTTCATAGTCTGCTGTCTCAATTTAAATTTGCTTGCCATAGTCCCTCTATATTGTTAAACAGTATTAAAGCTTTACATGAATGCCAGCAATGGGATTTTTTTCTGCTGTACACAGCTCTGTAGTATTTCTGGTAGTACAAAAGCCAAGCTAAGAAATTCTGCTATAATGCTGTTTGCAGGAGTACAGGAGACTGGACAGAAAGGGAAACAAGGCTGAAAGTGCCATGCATGTGTAACAGTAGCGTGGGGGAGAGACAATGCCTACAAATACTCGGAGCAAACAAGCTGTTTCGGCATGTAGGACTTATATTTTCAGTCTTTTAGTCTAATTCTGGTGGTGGTCTGGAGAAGGTCTGGGCTAAGCTGCTCTTGAAAGTCTGGTGCTTGTCTCTCTACCTGGATGTCCTCTGGTTATAACAGGGCCATTATGATTAGAGTGGGTAGTCATAACCAGCAAAGTGCTACTCTAATGCAAATTACTACCTAACATGGTCCTCTCCATATTTAAGTGTGCTGAGGCTGAGATTCTTAAGTGTACTTGAGAGCGAGGTAGTATTAACAATGAATATGATAGTAATTAGTTTTCCATATTAATCAACTTCTTCAGTTGCCATGGCAGAGAAGTTGACGAATGCAAGTGAAGAAAGCCATGTGGTGATGAACTACTGCAAGATAAACTTCAATGCAAAGTTTCCCTCTGTGTAGGATGGGTTCTGAGTCTGAAAATTTGAATTATGTAGGACAGTAGAATGCCAAGCACTTCCTTGAGCTCCTGAAGAGAGATTTCCTATGTGTCTAAGACCGTATCTCACCTTCACAATTGCGCAGGCTGATGGCTACAAGCCATTTTCATGGCAATAGGTTTTGCTTGAACTATTTTAAAGTTTCATGAGAAATACCTGGGCAATATTTGCATCCTTTAAGGCTTGAGGATCTACTCTTTACCAGAAGTTTATTTGCACCTCTGTACTGATGAGGCAGAGTTTGTGATTCTTCACTTGTAGTACTACACGAAAGACTCTGGCAGATGTTCAAGAGACTCGAGATGGTTTCCAAGCTTGTCTGTCCCTTCTGAAATATGCCTCACCCTCTCCTTGGTTGTTGGTGGCTAAAAAGCCCAGGTCAGAAGCAAGGACACATTCCTACAGTCCCACACATTTGCGCAGCTCAGTGGTGGAGTTCACAGAGGCTGCTTTGTATGTTGGTAAAACAGACTGCAGTCTAACTGATCAGCGAACCCATGGGCACCGCTGTTCACGTGGTTTTTTTGAGTTGTGTTGTGCGTGCAGGGAGCATACACCCAACCCAAAGTTACTGACACGCTGCATTATGTTCATATGCTGTATCCAGAGGGGCTCCATCTTCATTCCCAGGATACAGTACCACCCCTGCCTTCAGCATCTCCACTACTAGTCCATTACAGTATAGGTGCTGCTGTCTCCTTGTGCAGAACTATGATTTTACACCTGCTTGTAGCGTTGCTCTCTTACCCCACATGAGATCCCATTGCTAATTGACCTGCTAGGGCTCTTTGACACATTTCATGCCCTGCTTTGAACAAGTGCAGAGCCTGTTGGGCATACAAAGTATTGAACACTTTGCTGAAAATCCATGAAGTAGCATAATTACTAGTTGTCCCTAGCTGTCCCTAGGAGGTACTAGACACACCTGCTCTGTGGAAGTTGCTAATGCCCACAGAATGCTGTGTGGTTGTCCAGTTTTTCAGCAGTTGGTGTTGCAGGGTGATTGTGGATGGTTTGCAGGTGTGAATGTTTCTCCTGCTTTCATGAATGCATGGCACTTCACTAGGGCTGCGTCCACGGCCCATGTCTCAATCAGGCAGGTGGTGGAGTTACTTTCCATTCTCACAGCTATTAGAAAGGCCTCCACTAGAACCCTGCATGCAGTTTTGTCCTTCAGGAAAGACATTGATTAATCACAGAGAATCCAGATGAAAGCAACAACAATGTCTAGAAAGTCTGGTTTAATGAGTAGGGTTTGCCATTGGTCTGGATGGAAGAAAGCTAAGGAGGGGAAGACTTTCAGAATTTTCCACTGGTAACTATTTTTTTTATATGGATCAAATAAGGCGTATAAAAGCTTTAGTTGCAGGAAGAAATGGGCACAGCCAGGGAATTCACTGGAAGTCCAGTTTTGCTATAAATGACAAAACCATATAGGATGTATCTGCAGAAGCCCAGCTGATCGTGCCTTGGAATGTGGATTTGGAATGTGTAATTCTTGGGACCCCACCGAGGATAACTTTGCAACCAGAAAAAGGGAATGCAGCTTTGTTAAACATGGTTTGTGGATCATTCATTTTATAAAATAGAAAATGATCATTTATTACCTAGAGAAAACAGATGATGCTGTAGTAACTAAAACAAACAAAGCAGGTCTCTTACTTACCCCAAGGCCATGAACAATAAGAACTTGCAAACCTCCTCTTTTCTGTTTATTCCATTTCAGCTTATTTTGTTAAGTTGACAAAGTTTAAGTTTACCTGTTTTCATCTCCCAGTGTGTTCACTCCAGGTCATTTTGACAAACTTTTGTTTAGTCAGAGAAATGTGAGAGCTCTCTTTGCCATCTCAAAATTAATTCCTTTCTCTAGGGTTCCCAATCCTGGACTCCTCTTTTCTGATTTGGGAAGACATTTGTTGCAAATATCTTTCGTCTCTGTGTTTTTACCACTCATGCTTTGTCCTCACAGTTGTGCATCAGGCAAACCTTTGAGAGCCTGGATTCTCATGTGCTAGCTGTGTTAGACAAAAAAAAAAAGTGAGGAAAAACCATGCAATGCAAAAAACATTAGTTTAAACCTTCATAAAGCCTGAAAACTCCCCTTTGTGTTCTTTTGTTCTTTGCTGATGTTTCCAGGTTGGACTGGAATTCTTAAACAGGAGAATTGCACTGCTCTGTGGAGTTAGAGCTTGGCTAGGGCAAGAGGAGCTCATGACCTGAGCGGACATGCTTCAAGCATGCCAAGCCACTTCCCTGACAGCCATTGTGTAGTCAGGGTTGGTGAAACTTGGTGTCTTGTGAAAAGTGCTACACTGAAAATTACCTGCAGCATTCCTTACCGCAGTGTGTCACAGCAAACCACCAAGAAAGAGCTGCCACTGACGCACTGAAAACAAATGTGCTGAGAAGCTGGGTCTGTGTCTTGCCTCATGGAGACAGGCTGAGCACATTCTGAAGGGACCAACACACCTTGGATGAGGTTCTGGTGGCCACAAAGCTACGACTGGCAGCTACATTGATCAAATGTATCTCTTGGGTGCAAAACCAGTGTGGCTTACAGAGAAGCTCAGTGGTGCCAGTGGATCACTTCCTCAGCTTCTCCTGGCTTGCACACCCTGGAGAAAGGCATTTGGTAAATAGGTAGCATAGAAACTGGCATCCAGGTTTGTCTGATCTTGTACCTGTCAGGCTTCTTCAGCCTGAGCAAACAGACATGTGGGTGAATTGGGTTCTAAGTGCCCTCTTCTCTCCTGCCAGCAGCTGGGATGATACCAGTGACTTGGGCCATAATCCTGCTCACCTCAACGAGACATGCACTGAGTCCAGTGCTCGGCACAGCCCTTTTGTATCTTTCATTTGTCCTAGCTTGGAGCAGTATTTTTGGAGGTAACTGCAGACCTTCCTTCAAATGCCGTAGGACATGGAATTTCAGTGCCAGGCAGGCCACACCCCAAAAAAAGACCAAAGTACTATCTCATTGGCAACTGGGGGTATTTTCAGATGAGGGTCATCACTAGGTCTGGGAAGTATGAGGCTGGAGAAGCATTCACAGGGACTGGCCACGTCTGGTAAACCTGGACCCTCTCCACTCTTGGCTTGGCTGCTGGTGGAGACCAGACAGCAGAGCTAAGGAGGAGCTTGGGGCTGACTCTTTGTGGGAAGTTTGGTAAAAAATCACTGAAGGACAAATCCATGGGGTTTTAAAGTGACTCAAAGGTGAGACAGGGGAAAGGAGATTTGGCAGCCATGTTAAAACTTGATACCACAAGACTGGGAGGTGGCTCTCCTGGGCTGAATGCAGACTTGGAGCAGCTCTAGTGGCTGTCACTGGATGTATGGAGCAAACTGAGAGGGAGTAAAGTAAGGCATGGATTAGTAGGTGCATTGATACAGATGGCAGTTGTGGGGAAGGAGCTTTTACAAAGTGCCTGTGACTGCAGCTACAGGTCCCCATCAGCGCTGGTAGTGGGGCTATCCAGCCACAGGCCTGGGTGGCCATGACTTGGCTGAGCCTTGAGGCCTCCCTGTTCCCCTGTCCCAGAGCTGCACCACTCCTCCTGCTCCTTTTCCAGCCGCAGTCTCAGGGTGCTTTACAGTGTCCTGAATCCCCAAGAAGATGTGTGTACATCTTGTGGGGTTTCCCAAAAAGGCAGTTTGCCGAAGCATCTGCCTTGGCACTCTGAAGGACATTGCCACGGGACAAAAGGCAAGTTCCAGTGGGTCTGAGTCGTTGAAGAGCAGGAAGGACCCTCTGGAAACGAGTGCTGCCGTTGCTGCCGCCCTCCGCAGCGCCCCGCAGCAGCCCTGGGGATGGCCGGAGCGCGCTTGCCATCCCGAGTGCTGGCGGAGGGTAAGGACCGACCAAACCGGGGCCCGGGGCGGGGGCCGAGCCGGGCGCAGCTGT
>WBND01000183.1:53799-86546 GCA_013398595.1 Tychaedon coryphoeus
GCTCGGCTCGGCTCGGCGCGGCTCGGCTCGGCGCGGCGCACGGTGCGGTAAGCGGGCGAGGGGCGGCGGGCCCGGCTCCGATCGGGGCAGGACATTGGGCCGGCACCGGGCGGCCCCGGCTCGACAGAAACAGCGGCCGGCGCTGCGGTCCGGGCAGCGCGCAGGAAAGGGGAGCGACTGCTGGGGAGCGGGGTCACCCTCCCTGCCTGCCTGCATCCCTGCCTGCCTGCATCCCTGCCTGCCTGCCGGGAACGTGCCCGGAGCTGGGAGCGTTGCGCCGGGAGGCGCCGAGCCGGCGGCGGGCGCTGCGGCAGGCGGGGGTCCCCGGGCCCGAGGTGTCCCTCGGGGGCAGGCGGTGTCCCCGGGCCCGCGGTGCCGAGGTGTGCCCCGGGAGCAGGCAGGGGCCCGCGGAGGAGGGACGGATGGACGGACGGACGGACGGACGGATGGACGGCAGCCCGCGGCTCTCAGGCGTGTCCGAGGCAAATCCCGGCGGGGATCGGGGGTGCTGGCGCGGTGAGAGGAGAGGACTCTGCACGTCACTGGGCAGGTTGCACGGGGCACCCACCGAGAGTTCTTTTCTACTGCTTTTGCTTGCGTTTGTAATCCACGGAGCTCTTCTAAGAGATGGTTTTCCAGATCGCTGGAAAGCTGTGCAGCTTTTGTAAGGGATAAGTGGAAATTAGGAGGGGGAAAGGTTCATTGAGGCAGTGTGTTGTATCGGTTTTGGCTCTACTTTCTCCAGCTTGAAATAGTCACTGCCTTGAAAGCCACTGCCTGTCCCAAAGACAAGCTTTCTTCACTCAGATGGACGCAGCTTCTGCCCCCACTCCTGTTCTCATGTACTACCCTCTGCCTTTTAAATGGTCATGGATGGTTTCTTGGGCAGAATCCATTGCCCTCTGCCTCCCTTCAGAGCCAGCTGCTCTACCCGTATGTGGAGGTCCTTTCTACCTGCTTTGCATCTTTCCTTGGGTGTTGGGCCTTGAGCCAGAAGGGTGCTCAGCCATGTGACAGAAGTTTTAAGTGTTTCTAATTTTTTGTTTAAAACACCTTTCTTATGTGTGACCTGCCAGATCATGCAGGAATGAAGAGTGACTTCCTCATTTCTCATCAAAGAGACAAGATTTGTTCTGAGAGGTGGCACCTTTCCACAGACTATCTGACAGAGCAAATACTGGATTAGGTTTTTGGGCAGGCAATCCCTACTTTAGGTTATAGCAGTGAGCTCTTCTGCCCTCTTGAGAGGAGCAGCTAGGCTACAACATTAAAGCCAAACACCATCTTGCTTGCACTGCAGTCCCCAGAGCCAAAAGCCTTTTGCAGTGCAGTAGAAGTGTCTGCACTGCTGTCTCTTGACAGCCTCTGTACCTGTTGCCCTAATGTACACACAGCTGGGTATTTCAACAAGCACACTGCACCACAGGTTCACTGCTCCTCATTTCAAAGTCTCTGTTTTCCCCCTGTCAGGGCTCTCCCCCCACCCCTCCTTCAGCATTGGATTGTTTTTCAGCCTGACTTATCTTGTTCTTCTCCACACACTTCTCAGCTGTGAAGGTCTGCTGCCTTTTCTCCAGATACTGTGGTTTTGCATAGTATTGGAAATATGTTGCTTGTCCCCCACCCCCCATAGTGTATTTGGGGAAGCCAAACAGGTATGGAAACAGTCTGGTCTACCTCATTACTGATTTTCTTTGCCCAAGTTTTACTTTCATTCACCCAAAGGAACATTTGATTTATCTTTACAAAAGATCCTGAATTAACCTTTTGTAAGAGGCACCAGTCCCTCTATTGCCAGGTGTGTAGCTCCTATTCCCCACAGCAATGTGCTACTAAATGCAGTGCTCGCTGATGAATTGTTATACTTTTCTGTGTGCTGCTTCACTGTTTTTCAGGTGTGTGGAGTTTTTGTGAAAGCACAGCTAGGGGGAAGGAAACTGTGATCTGCCTTCTGATTTATTTTTTTCTCTGTAGCTGACAGTCATTTGCACATTATGTACTAGGAAGACTGTCTTCTCTGTTCAGGCAAAGACCTGTCTTCACTTGGTAAAATTATCATGCTCTTGGAAGAAACAGGACATAAAGTTGTATTCCATGACTCCATGGTGCTAAATGCCCCCATGTTCTTGGGCACAGGGATGCAGCACAATGAGAGGCTCAGTGGTTCTCTAGCCCATCCCAGCTCACAGCAAACCTCTCCTCACATAGGGAGGCTCTGGCTTCACATAGCCTGCGTCTGCAAATCCCAAAAGAGGGAGATCCCCCCTCCCTGAAGCCTTGCCTTAGAGCTGCATCACCTTCCTGGTTCATGGTGAGTGAGATAAACATGTAACAGAGGCTGTCCTGGGCCAGACCTAAGTCTCTACATCACAGGATACTCTATCTGGCAGCAGCCTGGGGAGAAGCTTGGAAGCAAGGTTGCAGTGATGCTTCTCCAGAGCTCACCCCCATTCAGGCACTGTGCAGTTTGGAAGCTCTCCCAGCTGGAGCTGGTTCCTTTGTTTCTGCAGACCTGTGTGATTGTGTGAGGGTCTCGGCTCTGTTAAGTCCCTCGCTCGGATTTGGTGCACACAGTACACTGCATACTCACTGCTGCTGGAGCAGCCCTCATTTTGCTTCAGTGTTAATTAAGCATCAGCCAGTCTGGGGCTTATTAGCTGCGCCTTGATGGGGCATTTCACTGCCATTCCCTGTGCTTCAGCCACACTAGCAGTAGGGTGGATTGGGATGTGCAGACATTCACGTGCTACTGACAGCTTGCTTGGCTTCTGGCAGTCTGGCAGGGCTCTTCTATGGGACGTGGGCATTGCCTGTCTCAGGATCTGAGGCACTGCTCAGTGCAGGACAGGAGCCTTTCTGCTCCTATGTTCACAATGCACCCATTGGGCTCCCTGCAAAACCAGAGTGTGCCACAGAAACAGGAGTGTCCATCTGAGGAATAAGAGATACTCAGGCAAGAAACCCAGAATCACTTTCCAGAGGAGATTGTGCTGGCTGTGAAGCTTCCAAGTGGAAGGGCTCAAGTTACAGAGCAGGAACTGAGTGCAGAGTGTCACTAATGACTCAAGTGTGCCCACATGCTTTTCACAGGGATTAGTAATTAAGCAACAGAGTGCATGCCAGGTGCATGAGAGAATCTCACCCAAATAGGAGAACACATAATTCTGTTTACAAGTGTGTGTTTAAAAATATGTAGAGTGGGGGAGATAAGGTGGGATGCTTTGTGTTTGGGCAGATCTTGGCCTGGTCACCAAACATACAGGCTAATTGCTGATGAGAAAGACCAGTACACTGGTGAGAGCCAGTATTGAGTTGTGTGACTTGCAGGCTGCAGGAGTATTGACAAGAGGAGAGCCAGGAGACAGAGGCAGTTTCTGGATATTGGGTTAGGAGTTGGGTGAGCTGAGAAGACTGAGGAGAATGCAAGCAGTGTGAGACTTTCCTCAGCACTAGTGGATAAAGGGAGAGGTCGCTTAGCTTGAGCACAAGGAGCCTTCCCTAGTGCACGACCTCAGACAACAAGCTGTTTGCTGTGGAGCTGTCAAATGCCAGGATGGGAATGTCAGCTCTGATACGCGGATATTCATGGGAATGAAGCTGCATCATCAGTAAGTCTTGCCTATGGCCTGTTGAACTTCACTGCTGCAGGGGTTTGGGCGGTGATGATAATTCCGGATAGTGTTACGTGTTCTGCATGGCTGGTATGCCACTTAGAGAGTCAGAAGTCATGTGCTTTGATAGACCCAAAATGCCTTCTTCCAGATGTTTCCTTTCAAGCATGAATTTCAGGATGTCTTAGATTAAGAGCTGCTAGTCAGGAGAAAACCTAGATCTTCCTTGGAAATTTAGAGTTTCCTGAAGGGACAGCAGATTGGATTTCCTTGAGCATGGGCCTCTTGCAGGGAGGCTGAGAGTCTTTCTTGTTGACGGATGACTTGCCTGGACCAATGAGAGTATGTGGTGTGCTCTGCTTTCTAGATCTGACATAGCAGAGTGTCTCACCATTGAGAGCATCCCCTGTCTCTTCTCTGTCCATTCTCCTCATCCAGGACATGAATTTGTGTTTTTCCCTGTTAAAACATCATTTCCCTTTAGGCAGCACGTGACTGACTTCAAATTGGGTCCCTCTGCAGTCCTCCCCTCCCCAGGCTGAGTAAGTCAAATTGCCTTTACTTGTTCAGCTTGGAGATAACTGTTTTTTAGTAGAGGACATCAAATTGCGTGCAGCATTGAGCTGCATGCTCAGTGGTGCTAAGCAGAGAGTCCCCTTCTGGTCTCCATGTGGGTCTCCTGGCTGGACACCTTCTAATGCAGCTTGGACTTCAAAGCCAGAGCAGAGCAAAGCAAAAGACTTTTGCAGCTTTAACAAGAGTTTTCAATATCTTGTGCTTTCAAGGTGGTGGTGCAGAGCCCAGGCAGGCCAACAGTGCTTGATGCTGCAGCCTGGGTGTGTGTTTATGGCTTGTTAAAATGATGCTTTCCTCTCTGACTGAGAAAATGAGATCTGCTTGAAAAGGGACCTACAGAAATATGCAGGAGGCCATTGCCTTAAAGGACCAGCCTCAGGCACGTATCTACCTTTCATTTTTAGGAGAGCAATGTTCATTTGAAGTGGAGTACACTTTTGAATGTCTGTACCTCAGGTGCATGGCATGTAGTCACTTGCAAAGGCACTGCTGGGCTCGAATTGTCTGTGAGAGAGGGGACTGTGGGGCTGAGGGGTGATGTTTGTACCTGTGTGCTGGGAGGAGACACACCTGTACCAGCACACCTGCACTGGCTTCCCTTCTGCGCAGGGTAAATGGTGATTGCAAGCACCCAGCAGTGAAGACTTTGGTTGTGTATGGCTGTGTGATGACACTGGGCATGTATACAACCCCTCCCCTGCTCTGATTTCCCACTGGGTTTTGCACAGCTCACATAGATTCACATTTTTAGATGTGGTCTCACTAGGAACTGATGTGCGTCTTTCCCTTTGTTGCTGCTGGATCTGGCCATGATTTGTTGGTCAGTTCTCCAAACTGCAGGGAGCTGGCTGTGTTTCGTTGCCCAGTGACTCAAAAAGCAGGGTTGACCATGGAGTCACCAGCACCCAATTATGTTGGGATGCAAGCTCAGGATTTGAAAGTTGCCCCAGGAGGGGAGAATCAGCAGAGACTCACTTTTTGGTGGATTGATCTCCTTCATCTCTACATCCCCACCATGCCTGTTCCAGCACCATGTGTAGCAGCTACCCCTTCACCAAGTGTTTCTGGTAGCCCCTGCCTTGCCTTAGACCACCATGCAAGTGCCCCAGCTCTCCTTCATTTCCTGACTGCCAGCCAAAGGAGATCTCTAGGCTGACAGACCCTTTGCATGCATGTGCAGCCTTCAGGTTTGTCAGAGGACTGACCACATAAGAGGACAGTTTTCACTTAGAAACAAGCTGGAGGTGATTTGTCCTCTCATCAGCACAGCATGCATCTTGAATCTGCTCCTAGCTGACTCATTGAGATTTATGTGTATGCAAAGAAAGTACCTAGCTTCTCCTGAATTTATAGGAAATGGTCACTTGAGGTATGTGTAGCTCCTGAACCAAAAAACCCCCAGACCCTGGCATTTATCTTTTAAGTTATGCTGCAAGTCAAAAAAGAGAAAAGAAAAAAAAAAAAAGGGTGATTGTAGAAACTATAGAGGGGATGTTTGATATGGGTTTGTTATTTTTATACTGCAAAAATAATAGCTCTGAACTTTGACTTGGGGTTTATACTTAAACTGTAAAAAAAAATAAATCTTATGGATCAAAACTCCTGTGAGTCAAACAGGAATAGTTTTCAAGCCATCCCTCATTATATGAGTTCCTGCCTTCACTGCTCCTTAAATACATTTTCATCCTGAAAAGTCTTCCACCTTTAAATTTGGTAGCTTTTTCAAGAGTCATCAAGAGCTATGCTGGCCACCCTTGGCTACTTCCTTATCCCAAAAGCCAAGCCCCATGGTCTGCTTTCACATTTCAGAGCACAGAAGAGGTTTTGTGGTAGATTTGAGGGTTGTCTGGGGCAAGGACGTTAAATTTTTCAGGCCTGGCTCTCATTATGTGTCAGAGTACAGAGAATTCCTGTCCTCTGCCTTTGGTGGCTGTTCATGGTGGTGACCAGGGATACCCCAAACCCTCCCACGTGCTGAGCCCTGGGCATGGCGGCTGCTTGCTGCAGCCTGCGCAGACCCCAGAGTCAGGGCTGGCTTGGACTGATAACACAATTTATGCCTGGAAAGCCCTGCACCTTGCTGAGGTTGGTTGCTCTTTCTCCCTGCACTTTGCAGGAGAAGAAGTGCTCTCTGTGCTGTCCTGGTGTTGGCACGCTGGTGCACGAGGGAGGTTGTGCGGGGAGGCTCTGGGCTGGCTGGCACAGCATGTGCCAGATGTGCCACACAGGTTGTGCCAGATGTGCCACACAGCACCCGTGGCTTTCACTGTGACATTTTTGTCTTTCCTTAAAATTTGTCCAGCTGCTGTTGCTGTCACTTTAGCCAGTTCCTCCTCATTTGTTCTTTCTTGAGGCTGTCAGATCCAGGGGGGGGACAATCCAGCAGACTCTTTGACTCAGCCCTAAGAGTGCTGCTCCACAGCCTCCCCGAGCAGCCTGCTGTAGCCTAAGCCCATTCCTGCCCTGCTCCTGCCCTCCCTCTCAGCCTGAGGAGCACAGCCATGTACAGATCCTGCCCTTGGCTGGGGATGTCACACAGCGGGCCCATGTGGGCCACTTTCCCGGATGGGTTTCCACCGCTTCCCTGAGCAGACGTCAGTGCTGCTCTCAGGTTTCTGTGGCACCCCAAAAAGGTCATGGTGCTGCAGGGGCTGTACCAGTGCAAAGCACTGTGAAAGAGTTATTTCCAGTGTCATACAAGATGCTTTTCGTTTTCACTTATTTTGATTTGTTTGCTCAGCATTTTTGAACCCTTCAGAAAGAAACTGTTCTATCCCCTTCAAGATCAGAAATGCTGTTTTGTTTTCCCATATTCATGGTGAGAATAGTCTTTCCTGTAGATGACCTTTTATTATTTCCCATACAATTAAATTTTTCTCCTTTAGGAGTTTTAATGATTGTTGTGCATTCCAACCCGTGTGCTCTTCAGATTTCAGTGCAAGTGCTTGGGCTGTCTTCCTGTGTCTGACAAGTACTTTGAACAAAGAGACCTAATATCTTGCTATCTTTGGAATCTATATGAATCTCAATGCTTTGAGGACTTAAAGTTGCAACAGTGTCAGTTCTGCACAGTATCTGTATGCTGCACTTACATTCTTTTGTGATGCTTCCTTAATTGATTGAATGAGGAGTGACAGGGATAATGAAAAAGAGAACTCAAGTTGTGCTGAAGAATCTTCTTGTTTAGTTTGAGCTCAGGTGAAGGTGGGACCTGTGTTAAACCACGCTTGTACTCTGGCACAAGTCAGGGAGAGCTGTTTGTAGTGATGGGTGTTTCAGTACTCTATAAACGAAAATAATTACACTTAGGCAGAATTTACCTGCTTTCGTATCTTTGGCAGTTCAAAGCCCTCTTGCCATTTACAGCAGATGGGCTGGTTTGTCTTTTCTCCCAGCACTCATTAGCAAGATAAGGTAGAAGAGGCCTGGGATGGGGAGATAAGGGAGTGCCAGTGAGCACCCTGGTCCCGGAGGCTGTGCTGGAGAAGGCGGCGCAGAATGACTGGTTCTGCAGGCAGGGGAGCAGTACAGAATGTCCTGCTGCCAGGGCAGGGCTGGTGCTCCTGACCAGCAGTCCTCTCGGTGTGCTCTCAGCGGGAGATGTGCGAGGTGCCAGCGCTGTCCGGCTGCACCAGCAAGTCTGGGAAGGCACTGTGCCCCCCAGCACCTCTCTTTGGGGTATGTAGCAAACCTAATTCTCCCCACGGGATTTCAGCTACGTTTCAGCAGGCTCTGCACCTGTCTCAAACCCTCAGGGCCTTTGCTAAATGCAGCCCGGGCTATATATCTCTGCAAGATGCTTTGAAACCCGAAGCGTTTTCCAGCAGCGGTGTCTGTGTGCGCTGACATCGCGCTGACGTCCCGCCCCTGTCCTGCCTTTCGCCCCCCGGCGCTGACACATCCGTCCTCCTGCAGGGACCCGGCAAGGTCACCCTGGGGCTGCACTCTGGCCCCAGACAGGCCCCTGCTTGCAGCCTTGCCTGCGTTCCTGGGAAGGGTCTGTGGCTGCCTCTGGGAGCCACTCTGTCCTCGTGTAGCCAGGACAGATATTGCCACTTCTGTGGCAGGTGTGGGTCTTTTAAGCCGTGATAGGGAATTTAGTGGCCTGGGGTGTGTTATTCTCTGCCTTCCTGCTTGCTCCTAGCTCCAGCTCCTTCCACAGCAGAATGGTCAAAACTACATATGGCAGATGAAATCCAGGCTAGCTGTGGCTCATGCACTGCAATCTAAGGCTGCAGTGGCACAGCACATACTCGGATCCCAGTCCAGGCTGCTTTTCTAGGATCTCCCACGTCAGTGCTCGTGGATAACTGCAGTAAAGGCTCTGCCCTTCTCTGCCTGCAGGAAGGGCATGTTGCAGGGGCTGAGCTGCTGGACGTGGCTCGCAGGCTGGCTGGTGTGTGGCTCTGCCTGCCACCTGGCAGCACAGGGAGCCCTGCACCGGGGGCTGCAGGGTGCTGGTGGAGCACAGGAGTGCGGGGTTCCTTCCACCTCGCCCAGCCAGACCGCTGAGCCCCGTCGCTCCTGCTGCCTCTCCACATCTTGGCTGCCCTGGGCTCCAGTGCCCACGGGCTGATGGCTGCTGCTTGGAGCAAACCAGCCCAATGAAAAGCTGGTTTTCACCGTCTCAGTTCCCAGCTGAGGGAGCTTCAGGGGCTGTTTCTCCCATCACAAAGGCACCATCTCTGCACGCTTCACCTCCTGAGTGCCGAGTGGCAGGAATGTCAGTAATGCAGGAATTGCCATTGCACTAGTGGGAAACCAAACATCTGACAAGATGACAGCTTCTAAATTTAAGGGCTTGCTGTTGAGAAAGCATGTGTGCATTACTGTGCCCTTTTGTGACCAAGCTAAAGATAATTTTCCTATCTGGAAGAGCAGCTCTGTTGTAACTTGTGTAAAGAAACTTCTCCACAAAGGAAGAGTGATCATAAAAGCATAATCTCTTCTGAGGGGACAAGCAAAGCTGGAGAGATGTGATTCAGGGTAGGGCTCTGATGTTCCACAGGAGCTGAAAAGAGTCCATTTATAGAAACTCAAAAAATGTTTGGCTCCTTAAAAAATACACAGGCCTTGCTGTTATTTTTAATGTAAATGTCACTCAAAAGAATACCAAAACTTTAGGAAAGTTTAAATTATATTTAACAAATAAACAAACAAATAAAACCTTAATAATAATAAACAAACTAAAGCTTTAAATTATCTAGGACTCAGTATTCTCCGTAAAAACAGAGCCAAAAAAAAAAAAAAGAACAGACAGTGCTTTGGAGCAGAAGGACACTGTCAGCAAAAAAGCAGAGTTGGATACACTTTGTATTGTGCTGAGTGTAGTTTTAACCCACCTGCATATTTTAAACACATTGACCTTTGTCTCTGCAGTCATTTTGCTTGCACAGGTCTAGTTACATGCATGTGATTGTGTATGGCTCATTCCATTAGGAGACATGGACCAAACCTCTGGGCCAGCAGGGATTGCCAGGTAGACCATTCACCTCTCTTCTTGAAGGATGGGTTTAGAACGTGCAGCAGCACACAGGTCAGCTGCTTAGCTGGCAGCAGTGCAAACATGTGCTGTCTCAGGAAAGGTGACTCACTCAATAGCACATCTAACTGGCAGCCTCCTGAACCTGAGTGGATAATACTTGCTGATCTCCTTGTGGCTTTAAAGCAGGGGGAGAAGTGCCATGCACTGGAGCCTCCTGGAGGTTTTCAGGGCTCAGTGGTGCTACAAATCTGTTTTCCCATCTGGTAACAATGTTATCTGGAGTGCCCTGTGCAGGGCGGTGTTACTGGGGGCTTGTGAGGACATGAGAGCTGCGCACGCTAGGACTTCTGGTTTATTGTCCTTCGAAGAAATAAATGCCTAGGATGCTTCATTAACATCTAGCACTGCTTGCAGAGAGACATCCCTAGCAGGGTCCTGTACACAGGACTCTTCTGTCCTGCCCCAGAGATCCGTGATGGGGCACTGTGCTGCCGGAGCTGCGCCACTCTCACGTCCCTGGGTGATTGATTATGTGTGTGCAGGATATGAACGGGGGCCCTGAGCAATCTTTTCAAATCAGCCGTGCCTTTAGCATTAATCTGCGACCCCGGGGTGTTCAGTGTTCCCCAGCCAGGCGGGCTGCAGCACCATGCCTCATGTGCTCAGTGTTAACGCTTCTTGTTTCCATGTCAGGTTCTGTTACAGCATAAAAGTGAGATCCACAAGACTCCTCTAAGATGTCTTACAGAAAGGAGCTAGAAAAATACCGAGACCTAGATGAAGATCAGATCCTTGGAGCTCTGACAGAAGAGGAGCTCAGGAAGTTGGAGAATGAACTGGAAGAGCTGGATCCTGATGTAAGTAATTTTTAATTGACACTTGAGGTAGTGAATCTTAGTAATTGTGGGGGAGTGGGCTGCATTAGTAATCCGTGTTTCAGTGGGATCCTTTGCAGAGCCTGTGCTTGGTGCAAGAGTGGAAGAGACTGGCTGCAGATACACAGAAGAATTTTTTGCCACTGGAAGCACAGTCTACATGTGTGTCTTTGTTTCTGTTTCCCTGCCCTTTTCCTGATGTGATGAGCAATTGTGACTTGCAGCAGCAATATGAGCCAGTGCTGGTGCAGGGCAGTAATCCTGTGGAAAGTGGATCTCTGTTTCTGATCACGCTGCCTTGAAGGGAATGTTTTGTGGGTTGCTTGGTTTAAAGGTCTTTTGGGCTTTTTTTGGTGTTTTGGGTTTTTTGTAATGAACTTCAAATGGCCTGTATTTTCCTCCATTTAGGCAGAAATCCAAATCCCAGAGTTTTGCAAAGTGGGACAGTCTATTTTTAGCAACCTCCTAGCATCAGCAGGAGCTGCACATACACAAACATGGGGCCTGCTGGTGCCAAGCTGGTGGAAGACTTTTGGAGGCAGCACTGTCCTGTTGCAGGGGATGTGCAGAGCCAACTGGCAGGCCTCTGGCTTACGGCAATGTTACTCGAGGAGCTTGAGCACTGCCAAGTGAGAAATTGTTCCTGCAACATGCAGTTAGTGTTTCTGAAGTAAATGACGGGTGGTGTAGATTGCATCATCAGTATTTTTAATTGCAATGCTCTCTAAAATATTTGAGAGCTGGCAAGCTAGCTCCCGGGATTAAGCGTATGGGCTGATGGGCTGGTTACAGCTACCTCAGAAGACACAGAGTCAGGCAGTATTCTGTGAAAAATGAAGAAAGGTAAAATAATTACAGACATCTGTCAGTGCAGGTGTAGTCAGCTTGAAGATTGCATAGTTGCCTCTCACAGCATGGAGCCTGTGGAAGCAAGCTGTCTCCTATGCCTCCCTGCCTGTACAATTCACACATTTCTCTGTTGCCCTCCAAGGTTGCCTGGGTCTAACTGCTTCCTATTAGTAATTTTTCTTCCCAGGCTTTTCACTGATACAGATATAAATTATAATGAACTACTTTTGTCAGGAAGGCATGGAAAAGTCAGTGTGTTGTTCAGCATCACCTTGGATGTCTTAAAAAGTAAATGTTGACTTCTATCCAGTAAAGCTTTAAAGAACATGCTTAGTGTCAAATCTGGGAATAGTCTTACTGCATTAAGGCTGTTCTATATTTAAATATAAGCAGGTGTTTACGTGCCGTATGCGTCAAGCACGAACCAACTTCCCGTGGTGGCTTACGTGACTGAATAACAAGGAGGCAGCTTGAAAAAAGGCTGAGGTTCACAGGGGTTTTGCTTTGCAACCAAGTGATATTCTCTGTGAGACCCTCTCTGTAGTTCTGTGATGGATCATGAAAGGCAGAAGAGACCACCACAACTCCCTGATCTGCTCTGGGAAGGATCATGAGATTTAACTGAAGTGATTTTTGGGACACATGGGTCATTGTGGGCACTGGAACAGACTCATATAGTGGGGAGTGGTTGGCTGAGAGCCTCCAGAAAGAAAGGGCTGGAGCTGATGTTGCAGAGAAACATCTACTGGGCAGCATTTGAAACTGGAGGGGGGAAAGGAGCATCACATGTCTTGGATGATGTGAGAGTCAGTGGGGCTGGGTGAAGCTAACCTTTGACACAAGGAGAAGCAAATTGTCCAGCAGTGTGGGAGAAGGGCAGTGCAATGAGGGAAGTGCAGAGGGGGCAGCGTGTAATGGATGGGGATTGTGGCCTGCAGAGATAACCTGTGTTTCTCCTCTCCATGTCCAGAATGCCCTGCTGCCAGCGGGGCTCAGGCAGCGGGATCAGACACAAAAGCCCCCAACTGGCCCGTTCAAAAGGGAGGAGCTCATGGCCCACCTAGAAAAGCAGGCAAAGGACATTAAAGACAGAGAAGACTTGGTTCCTTTCACGGGCGAAAAGAGAGGTATGGTCATCCTTTGCACCATGCTGGGTGCATCACAGAGAAGGCACAGTGGGTGCACAGCAGCAGAAGGGTTATGTCTGACCTGGGTTGATAAAACAACACTTCTTTTCTGACACCACTGGGGTGGTGAGTCTGCTCCCTCTGCTGCCTAGCCCCAGCTAGACAAGAGGTCCCTGTGCTTGCTGATTTGGGCACCACCTGATATGTTGTTGAATGCTGGACAGAAGTTGTTCCACTGTGCAGCCTTTACCCATCCCCATGCTGCTGTACCTGTATCAGGTTCTGGAAAGAAATCGTCTGTCCTCTCCTGTCCCTCCTTGCCCTGTTCTCCTATGAGCTCCTCATGTTAAACTGCATGTTTCACCGTTGCCTTTCACACTCCATCCCAACACTGAGTTTCTCACCATAAAGAGATGTGATCACCACAGCAGTCGTGATGCCCCGCATTCCCATCTAGTTTTCATCATCTCTTGACAACCCCAGCCTTATTTCCCAGTCTCTTGCAGGTTGCTTGTGTGTGCCTTCCTGCACCATACCCTATAGCAGCTGCTGCTCTTCATGGCCCAGAGGCCTGTGAGCAGGGGTTTTCTTCTGCCTCTTTTCCTCTCCTTCCGGCATCTTTTGCTATTCTCCTCATATACCATCCATTATCCAAATGTCTTTCCTTTTCCCGTTAGAACTCTGAATATCATCTGACATGGGACATGATCTGGTCAGATCCTGCCCCTGCATTCCAGGAGCTTCTCAGCAGCTTTTCAGCTCCTGTGTCTCCCTCTGTACTGCGATCCCCCTGCAGCAGGAGATCTGGTTGTATGCTGCTCAGGCTAATGGTTGCCCAATATGAAAAAAGAAGTGCATGAAAATGTGGGTGTGTGAGCATGTTTCCCAACTGAGGCCTTTCTGAAAAGTGCCTCTTTACTGACCCACACGGCTCTCTTAAAAAGAGCTTGTGTAAAATCTGTTCATTTAATAAAACCTGAGGCAGTATTTTTAGATTAAAAAAAAAAAATAGTTCGTAAGAGAAGTAAATTAGAAAATTGAGTTCTGTCAGGAAAACTGGTTTGATAACCTTCAGATGTGCCCCAGTCCAGTGTTGCTTACCCACCAGAAGGTAGAAGCAGGGTTCTGCAGGAGACAGAGGTATTTCAAGCATTTTGAGTTCAGCGTCATACTTCAGTCTGTTGTGATCTCAAATGTATTAAACATATTTTCATCTGTAACACACTGTTGAGAGAAGACACTGCTTACATTGACTGTGAGCCAGAGATGGTAAATTACATATTCACAGCTGTGGTGAAGCTGTAAATAAATCACCACGTTTGCAGTTTGGAGGGATGATTTACTAGCTGGTCATGGGTGGTGCTCTCCCTGGCCATGCTGCTGGGCAGGGTTGGAGCTGAGGTGTGCAGACATACTCTGTTATGACATAAAATGTCATGCATGGTCATTATCATGCATGCACTGTTTAATTTAAAGTTCCATCTTGTAACAAAGCATGACTGAGATACAAAACTTCCTAAAACTCAGAAATTGACTGAAATTAGGTAATTAAAATTAAACTAGAATTAAACCTGAGAAATTTTGATGTCACTGAGGTGTCAGAAAGAGTTACTGCATGACAGCAGAATTAAGTTTGCCTTGTTTCTCTTGTTCTCTGCTGGTGTTGCACACAGCAGATGGTACAATTTGTACATACAGTTTGCCCAGCCATACATCTGGTGGGACAGGAGTTCCAGATCTCCACCCCAAGCCAGGGCAGACATTTTTCTGCTGGATAACCGGAAGATGCCTGCCTATTTTTGCGAGAGCAGCTGTGTCCCAGGAGGCAGATTCCTTCCCTCTCTGTCAGTGGCAGCACACAGGCAAGAGGATGGGAGCAAAAGGCTGTTTATGGCAGCCTCCATTTTGTCCCAGGGGACCCTGAGGTGCAGTTGCTTTTTCCTTGAGGCTAAATTTAGCCCCTTTCTGCATATCCCTGAGCAGCAGGATTGTTTCTCCCTTTTGGTGCCACTGGCTCTGGTTTCAGAGAGGTGACAAAAATAGTCCTGGCTGGCATGCTAGGCCAGGCCTTTTGCAGACGCTATCTCTGCACTGATCCAGGACTATTTAGGGGAAGGGACTGCTCCAAAATGTTCCCAGAGCCTTCCTACCCCTGTCCCAGCAATGCTGGATTTACCCAGCAGACTGCTCCCTGCTGTGGAGTGTTAAAACATCACAAACCTCTCTTTTTTTCGGGCAGTCACAGCTGGATGCTATGTTGTGAAATCCCAGACCTGACCCCTTCTGCCTCTGAGGAGAATCTGCTGCCCATTGCAGCATGAGCGGTGAGGAGCTGGGAGCAGCTGTGCAGGGCCATCACTGTCCCTGCCCCATCCCTGCTGGGATGCAGCCAGCTCTGGCAGGGAAAGGGCTGTGGCTTGCCCAGTGATCACCACAGGCAATGGGATGAGGGTCTGGCAGGGAACCCATGCATCCCAACCAAGCACCAGCCCCCTGCCCATGTGGGCAGCCCCCTTAAGAAAAGGCCGTGAGCAAGCAGCTAGGGCGACAAGTTTGTGTTACCAGCTGGACCTGTGGATTTGCACCTTTGAATTGTAGGGAATTGGTCTGTTTTTTGACCTTTTGCTGTCCAGAGAGACAAAGCACAGGGGTCTCCATCTGACACACTCTTTGCAACAGGGTTGAGCTAGACCAGCTGCCCTAAGCCTGCTCCTCCTTGCATGCCATGCTTTCACTGAAGCACTGTTTCTGCCTGCTGCCAGAGCCCTCCACCAGCTCCTCTCCAGCCTCTTTTGACTAATGTGCCATCTGCCTTGCCAGCATGCCCTGGGAGTTAGCACCAAGAGGTGTCTCAGCGGCAGGACTGATCCTGCACAGTGCTGGGTGCAGGCTGCCAGCCTCTCCTGAGCACTGCAAACCTTCACCCCTTTTGTGCAGGCCTCAGAGAAGTGAGGAGCTGAGGGTCAGGCTGTGCATGGCTTTCTGAGCGCTGTGCTAGGAGCAGCCACGACCCTGTGCCAATGTGCTGTGGGTAGATGCTGTGCTGGTGGAAGGGCTGGGCTCTGCAGCTGCCCGTGTCAGGCAGGTGCCTCTCTGTTCACAGCAGGATTCAGACCAAGGGATGGAAAGGGATTCAGTTTCTCTTCTGATTTTTCTCTTGTGCCCCCTCTGTCCTTTCTGCTTTTCAAATCTCACAGCATGGAAATGCATCTGCAAGGGTAGCTGTGAACTGGGTGCTGTCACTATACTGAGAGTGACCTTGCTTTGCATTTATAGGAAAAGCTTGGATTCCCAAGCAGAAGCCAATGGATCCTGTTTTGGAAAGTGTGACTCTGGAGCCGGAACTGGAGGAAGCCCTTGCTAATGCCTCTGATGCAGAGCTCTGTGACATTGCTGGTAAAATAATTTCACAGTAATTAGGGGTGCAAGTTGTTCAACTTCTAGGTGTTATTTTGTTCTTTTGTGGGAAATGAGTTATTGCATGTTTTGCTGTTTATCTAAATGCTGTCAGTTCTGACAGAATTTATTTACTCGTTAAAAAAAAATGCTCTCAGCCTATGTGATTTAATGAGGAGTGTGGACCAAAGCTGAGGAGCTAGAAGAAGGGTTTATCTATGGAACAGTGTGTGGTTTGATCTCTTCTTTTGTCTCTACCACTGACTGTTGCTAATTCCAGACTGTACGTTTGAGAGCACAACTTTCTTCAAACCAAATCTTAGGAAGCAACCAAGCAGACACAGTGAGAATGTGGATTTCTTGTACAGCCTGTTAAAGGATCTGTCAGGTTATAGAAGTCTTTCAGTGAACATTCAGGCCTGGTGGTGGTTAAAGAGCTTTTTCAACACATTTTAAGTGGTGGATTTCTTGTGATTTGTGTGGTCAGTCAGATAGATGATAATATTGGTATGTTTCTGAGCCCATAGTGTGGACTGTGCTTGGGATAGGACATGCCTTGGCCAAAGGAGCACATGGACACCCCGTGATCCTTTGCAAAGCTCAATGTGCTCTGCTGGTCCAGCAGTCAGTGAATATTTCAGTGATACTGGCTTCTTCTTCCAGTTTTGTCTTCTTCAGGTTTCCATACTCTCTAGCAGTATCCTTCTTGCTAGATGCCTGTAAGAAAGTCTGCAGAATAACTACACCAATTAGACATCATCTACATAATAATACCATCTTTTGGCTTAGAAATGTGTTTCTGCATTAATGCTCCCAAACATATGTATCCTGGCCAAGCATTGCATCTCTGGAATTTGCTTATGACTTTTCATCCTCAAGTCCTATAAAGCCCTGTCCTATAAAATCCGCCTTTCTAAGCTGTGCAGCAATCATTGTCCCATGGAAATGCTGTTCACGGCAGCTTGTTCTACAGCTGCTGGGAGAATATACTCAAGTGGGAGCAGGAGTACTGATGTGACACAAACTGTGCTGAAATCTCGATATTGACAGTGACAGCCTTGCTCCTGCCTGCTTGGTGGGATTCATGTAGCAGGAGCTCATTTTGCTCCCGCCTGTTTAGCAGGGATCGTTGTGAGCTGTGGTGTGTTGGATCCATTCCTTGGCAAGGCCAGGAGGGTGGCTCCCAGCAGCCCTGGAAGGGCTCCCATGCCTTTGGTCAGGTGAGGGAGACAGAAGCGGGGTGCCTTCGTTCTGCCTGAGTTCCTTCGGTGAAATACACCATAAGCACCAGACTTAGAGAGAGTGGGTCCCTCTTGTCCCCCAACACAAACCTGAGCCCCCTAAATCCATGGTCATGGCAGCAGATCCTTGCTTCTCTCTGCAGTCCAGACACTCACACTCTGGCTGCTGGAGAGGTTTCATTGTCCAAATAAGCTGTGATCTGGGGACTATCTGTGTTGCCAAAATGCTGAGCCTGAAAACTACTTTTCCAATCTTCGCTGCACCCCTGAAAATGCCATCTGTGAGAAAATGACAAAGAAAAGGGCTAGATAAAATACAAACAAGCAAACTTGAAGTGCCCAACCTTACTCAGATTTTGAGATGGAGACTGCTTGGCTCTGTGAGATCCAGTTGGGACTGTGTTAGTGGCCATAGGGAAGTTCACTGACATGCTTTGCTGCTGGCAGTCCATCCTGTGCAACCCAGACATAGAATCACCATAACAGATCCTATTCTTGTGCTGGGCTTCAAAGGTACCTTTCTTCTGCAAATTTCAGCCCTTCTTCCAGGCCAAAGTGACAGAATTTGTTGGGAGACTGGTGCCAACCAAGTCTAAGAAGTGCCTTTGTGGTGGCATGCTTGGATTTTAGGGAGAAATGTATTATTTTCACAACTGTATCTATCCAGAGATCAAGATTTGTTCAGATGTGTCTGTTTTAACAAGTATTCATGTGTCTGCATTTTTCTTTAGAAAATAACCTAGCAAGTAAAAAAGAAAGTTGTTGATTCAAAAATCATTTTTCAAACTTGATCTTTCTGTGTGTAGCAGGGTTACTTTTAGCAATGAACCCTTTACCCAAAAGTTCCTAAGCCACTGACTTCTCACTGGTCATTTGCAGCTGCCAGGAATTTCACCAGAGCCCCCAGACATGGCTCACTTTGCATCTGCATATTGGTTTTGCAGCCTTGAGTCTGAGAGACACAAATTGGCCAAATTTGGCTTTTGGGCTCTTACAGCGTTTGAATGATGCTCATACCACCACTCTCTACATTTTGAGTGAGCCAGCAGGGCTTTAGCTTCTCACAATGTCACCTTCCAAGAGTGAAAAAGCAATGTGCATTGCTATGCTTCAGGTGACAGTCACCCCTTGCTGCCTTGTGGTTGGAGCACATTGGAGCACCGTTGTATATTTATGTCAGCTGGGGGGCTTTGTCCTCCCTATGTATGTTCTTCTGTGCTTGCAGAGAGAAAGGTAGTGTGCTGTGTCTTTTCCTGGCTCTGGAGCCTCCAATAAGTCATGCTCTCCTGTTTCTGTAGCCATCCTTGGCATGCACACCTTGATGAGTAACCAGCAGTACTATGAGGCACTGGGGAGCAGCACCATCGTGAACAAAGAAGGACTCAACAGTAAGTGATTTATGTTACAGTATATGGCTTAGAAGCTGCTAGCAGAGGCGAAGTGATAATTATTTTTAGGCTGAAGGTTAGAGCTGTGCATGTCAGAGCAGCCTGTGCTTGCTGGGGCCATCTCTGGCTCATCCTTGCCCTGTGCCAGCCAGTGCAGTCTCAGCCACCTCCTTGGTGCCATCCGGGAGCCAGTGAGCCCAAGGGAGAGCCCCGGGCAGGCAGTGTGCCTTCTCTCACCCAGATCTGGACCTTAACAGCACACAGCAGCAGGCACTGGCTGTCCTGTGCTGGGTGGCCCCCAAGGAGTGGTTTCTCATCTTGTGGCTGTTTGTCAGGTCATGCTTCCGTCTCCCATGCTTCCATCTCTCCACTTCTGGAAGAGCAGGAACACACTCAAAAGATAGTGCTACTCAGAGTGCTTTCATTTTCACATCTTGCTTTTCACTTGCAGGTGTGATTAAGCCCACACAGTACAAGCCAGTTCCTGATGAGGAGCCAAACTCAACAGATGTGGAGGAAACTCTGAAACTAATACAAAGCAATGATCCTGACCTTGAGGAAGTCAACCTTAATAACATCATGGTATTTGCTCCTTCCTACCCTCCTATCTTAGTAACAAGACTATCTGATGCAGAGAAGGCAGACACTGGGTCTGTATCAGAACACTGAATGTAGCCAGACAAGAAACACTGGTGCTTCCCATCTCTGTTGTGGCAGGATTGTTACCTGCTGTGGGACAAAGGCCTGGAGCTGGTAGCAGGAAGATTCCACTAAGTGCCTAGAAAAATGGAGCTGTGTTGAGGGTAATCTGGGGAGACCCCAAAACTGTCTGGTTAAAGCCAGTTTAGGTTGCTCTGATGATTTAGATAGGCATATTTGGTGGAGGCAACGTTGATGTATATTGTAAGATAGTGGGAGGAAAAAGGTTTCATAGTCCAGATGCTTGCCATGAAAATACGAAGAAGCCACCTTTCTTGCAGGTGTCTCTATCTCCTACCCACCCCATCTGTGGACTCTTACTTCTTGTAGAAAGCAAGTCAGGACATACCACCACTTCTTATGTTGCCTTTGGGACACATACATAGACTGAAAAACAGTTTCTGTTTCGTGGAGTCTGTTAAATGATGACATAGCTAAACAACAAGAACATGGTTAACTACACATGCACATCAAAGACATTTTTGCAATGCTACCTACACCTTTCTAGAACAGAAATGTTTTTACTTCAATGTATTTGATTCAGGCTAGTGACCCCACCCCTTAAGGATACAAGGCTGAGGATCTGACAGGCAGGCACTATTTTTGTGTGTTGAACGCAAGACTTTGGGATGGGGTTTGGAGAACTGGGGAGTGACAGTGGAGATTCTAGGCTGCTGGGTGCTGTGTTATGGCTCTGCAGATGACTTTGAGTGTAGATGATTCCACATGGTGAGACCTAAGTGGTGTGGCAAGAAGTCCAAGGTGAGGATGCCACTTAAAATTTTAGGAGAAAATTTGCACATCTGAAAAGGGTTGTCTGAAGTTCTTCATAAGTGAAAAATGCTGATTTTGAAGGAACTCAGAAAAAGCAGCATGGATTTTTTTTTTTTTTCTAGGCTGAGACATAGCATGGCAAACATTAGCCTGTAAGATGCTGTATAAAGCAGTCAGGGGCATCTGTGATTTGTGTTACAAGGACATCATATCAGGCCTTTCTGGATCAGCTCCTGTTGGTGGAAATTTTCTGAATGTGACATGAATGTTTCTCAGTGCTGCCATTTGTATCAGAGAGTGAAGGAGCAGTGCTTTGTAGGCTCACAGATCCTGGTTACAAACATCCCACAATGCCCGTATTCCTAGGTATCTGAGTTTCTGAGCAACTAAAGAGCAGAGATACGGCTTCAAATCAAGTGAGCTTTCTTTCAGCAGAGTACAAAATAGAATGAAGACATTGCCATGCTCCTTAGAATATTCTGGTTGTAGCAAGGGAACTCGTAAAAACATTTTTCAACCCCTTCCTGAATTACTTCGGCGCATTTGGTGATCTGACCTTGATAAGAAGTTTAGCAACACATGTATTGCATATTCATTGCATACAGATGATGGCCTAACACATGCTTTCTGCGTTTCTTGTCACAGAATATTCCCATACCAACTCTAAAAGCTTTTGCAGAAGCACTGAAAAACAACACGTACGTGAAGAAGTTCAGCATCGTTGGGACCCGGAGCAACGATCCTGTTGCTTTTGTGAGTACTGCGAGTTCATCGTCCCAGTGTTGTGACAGGAGCTGTTCTGGGGCGAGGTACTCTCAGCGTTATTGACCGAGTGCTTCTGCACATTGTGTCGTGTTTGGCACGTTCCACACCTCTGGCTGTTTGCTGCAGGTGCTTCAGTTTCAGGGGCACTAGTGGGAGCCAGCGACAGACAGGCTTTGGCTCCTCCACTTCATTTTTCATCTGTGGAGGTTTCAGGGCGCAGTCCTTTATTCCATGCAGTCTCATATTTGTCCTCTAGGACCTCCTGGAAAAGGAACATGAGACAACAACTGATGTCCTAGTGGCATCTTCTAAAAGCAGTTTGTCTCTCTCTCTGGAGATTTGTTTCTGTTGGTTCAAAGGTGTGCATGCCTGCTGCTCCCCTCACACACGTCTGCTTCAGCTGCCTCTCATATTCTTTGTGCAGACATGCAGAAGCAGACTGCATCTCCTAATGTGTGGTGAAAATGCGTCTTTCTGGCTGCTGGGAGTGATCTTAAATATCAGTGGGGATGCAGAGAGGAGCCAGTCTTTCTGCCTGGCCTTTGTGCTGGCTTCCAGGCTGCTTCTTTGCATCCTTCTCCAGCACCATTGCTGTCGGCTTCTGCTCTTAGTCACCCAGGTTACCCCTGCCTACCTCCACACACACACACACATGTGCACACCAGTTTCCTGCTAGAAATAGAAACTTTCTGGAGGATGAGTACTGCTTTTAAATTACTTCAGGCGCTCTGGACTGGGGAGAAAGTGTGTGCAGGCAGGACAGGTGCTGTGTCAGAGCTGGAGGGGTGCTGTGCTGGGTTAGGAAAGCTATGGGGCTAAATGCTGTGGGTGCTGGTCAGCCTTGCCATCACCTTCTGGTCCTTTTGTTTCATGACATAGATGGATCCACCCTTGCAGTTTATTTGAAGTGACATGATCTGATCAGGTCTGGGGCATAACAAGTGTTCCAGCCATTTGTGGTCTTACCCACTGAGGGAAGCAAAAATGATTAATATGGTTGTGATGCTGCTTGGGAGGACACCCTGGATGTGGAGATGGACACCTTGTTGCTCAAGACAGATGCTCCTCTCTCTGCATGTTTTAATGGGAAGCATCTCAACCCTGTGCAGCACAGGCAGGGACTCATCGGAAAGGAGACAGGCTAATGCTGGTCAGCATCCTTGTCATACCATGCTGGCTTTAGAAGAGGGACAGATGAACCTGTCACAGGGCAGCTGCAGGAGTGGACTATCACCTTTTGGGGTAGACCCAACTGTTTGTCCATGCAAGGTTTTGCTGTGGCCTCCAGCATGCTCATGTTCAAGAATCCCCCTGCAGCAGCAGGGAACCCCCTTCACTCCACAAAAAGCATTTCCATCTGGTAGCAGTGGAACTGTGCAGCATGTGAGATCCTCCAGGAGTACTCTGGAGGTGAGGGGAGCTGAAATCCTACTGCCCTTTGGTGCTCTGCCCCTGCCTGCCTGCCTGCCAGCTCTTCCTGCCCACCTCTGTCCACAGGCCCTGGCAGAAATGTTGAAGGTCAATAGCACACTGAAGAGCCTGAATGTGGAGTCAAACTTCATTTCTGGGTCTGGGATCCTGGCTATTGTCGAAGCGCTCGAGGGCAACACGTCGCTTGTGGAGCTGCGCATTGACAACCAGGTGAAGCGTGTGTGGGGGACAGCTGTGGCCAGGTGAAGGTGTGGGGGAACCCAGTGTGCCCTGACACAGAGCCAGGGCCAAGTGTAGCTCCCCAAGAAACCCAGAGCTTGAAGCAGCTGAGCTTCGGGGAACTCTGAGACAGCTGATTGAGAGACCAAAATCCTGGTTTCTCCAGATGTCCATTAGCTTTAATCTGAACAAGAAATACAGTCTTTGGGCAAAAGGACTTGTGGGAATATCTGCTGGAGGAGTTGGAGCCTCTCAGTTGTAGTGTGTGTACAGGAACAGGCCAGGGGTTTGTTTTACCAGATCCAAGTCAGAAATGGGCACAGGTCCAGAGAAAGCAATCTCCACCCCTTCCCTCTAAGTGCTTGCTCTGAATCACCCTCTAGCCTGAACAGCTTGCTTTTCTGTTTTCAAAAGAGTCAGCCCTTGGGCAACAAAGTAGAAATGGAAATCGCGAATATATTGGAAAAGAACACCTCCCTACTGAAGTTTGGGTACCATTTCACCCAGCAAGGTCCCCGGCTTCGTGCCTCCAATGCCATGATGAACAACAACGACCTGGGTAAGTCAGGCTGGCCACAAGCTGGGAAGCATGGGAGGGTCCTGTGGGCAATTCCTGGTGGGATTAGGGCAGAACTGCTCATGTTAAAGATGTGTATGAATTAAAATATGCCTCTTGAAGGGCCTGATGATGGTTTGCCCCTCGAGGAGGAAGGCAGGCTTCACCAGCTGGTTCGTTGCTGCAGCTGCTGTCAGCCAGGCAGCGTTTTTTGCAGTAACAGTGGGTATTGTTGGGAAAGAGCAAGAGCTGCTGATACGGTTCAGCAGAGCTTGTGATACAGCATGTGGCACATGGGCTACGAGCTGCTAACATTTGTGATTCCTGCCAAATGTTTGTCTTCCTCCAGCTTCATTCCCACTTTAACAAGGAGATGAAAAGTAGCAGAGTTGAACTTTGACAGCAGTTAAGACTTGGCCCATCCCCTTCAGCAAAACAAACTGGAACTGTTTCCAGGGATATGCGGAAAGCCACATGGCTTTGAGTTAGCTGTATACCCTCAGTGAAGTGATCAGGCTTGTGAGGCAAAATATGGGCAAGTCTGCAAACTGCCATTTCAGCCAAAGCACGTAGCAGAGCCTTTCCATTGCTTGGCTACAAGCTGCTGTAGAGCACTGGAAACCAGGCCAGCAGGGCAGTGCTGAATGCAGCTAACACACCCACCAGACTGTACTCAGCAGCTGTCATATCTAGGCAGAGGATTCATTTCTTGTGCTTTAAAAACAAATGAACAAAATCTATCTTCCTTCAGCTGGTCCTGTGCTCCTAGGAAGCACAGCCAAGCACAGGGGTATGTGCCAGTTCTTCAAGGATCACACAAAATACTCCATACCTGGTCACTTGAGCATTTGGGAAAGGCTTGCTATTTTCTGTCCTTTGGAACAGAGCATTATTTTTAATGACTCTGCAGCACTTGGAGTTCAAACTAATCAGCTCGAAGATTTAAAATCTAGTATTTTGACTGCCTTCCATTAAGAGTTGTGTATTTTTCCTCTTTGACCGCTAAGATCTGCATTTCTTGTCTGATTTGGTTCTTGTTTGCAGCTCGTATTCATCAGTCTGATGGTCTCTGGCAATAGCATCTCAGCTCTACACCTGGACAATGTATAAGTAAAGAAAAACTTTATTTTCCTCCCTGTCAGCAATAGCTCTCTGCTTGTGCTCCACTCCAGTGCTCTTGCCTATCAACTGATGCTACCAGAACGTGGTTTTGGTACCATAGCTTCTGTTCCCTAAGATGCTCTGTGTGAACCAACTGTGAAGGCTTTTATTTATGTTCATCCTCATGAGCTAACTTCTGCATCTTCTTTATACATTTTTGTTCTGGCTTTTTTTTCCACATCTTTCTTGGAAAGTCACAAGTGTAGGTGTCAAAAGGTGTAAATCAAATTTTAAGACTAGGTATGAGACTGTTTTGGCTATGTTAACCATGATCAGAGGACTGCAGCCCAGTGTCTTAGGATAAGAAGACATTTTTTAATTTTTTTTTTTTTAATTTGAAGAAGCAGATTTTTAATTTGAAAAACTAGCAAAGGAAAAACTGTGACATCTGTGTCCTGCTGTCTCTCCATCAGTCAGATGATGCACTGGCCAAAGTCCAATTACAAAGACAAACTGTGAAACATAATTAACTACAGAATAAGGGAGGTAAGGCTGAAAGTAGCTTCTGGCCTTAAAAATGCATAGGGAGAAAAACCTGATCTTCCTTGATTTTACTGTGTAAGGCTATGCCTGCTGCTTAAGGCAGGAATTCAGAAGCTGATGCTATCCTGTTTCCTTCCTGGCAGAAAGTACATCTCTCAGCTCCTTTCTACAGCTGTTAAATCAAGCCTGCCATCCAAATTATCCCGTTGCCATGACTGACTCCTCTTTCTCTTCTCTTTCAGTGAGGAAGAGAAGACTTGCAGAGGTGAATGGGCCTATTTTTCCCAAGTGCCGAACTGGAGTGTAGCTCCTGGCTGGAGGTCATTCCCAGTGATACACTGTGGAAATCTGAAGGCAATAAGTGCCTTGACAGAGTATTTGTGGTGCCTCTGTTCCGTTTTATGCACTAACAGTTGAAATTAAATAGTGGCTGTAGTTTTTATGAAGATTTTATCCAGTAGGACTGTTGATGTTTTCTGTAGAGCTGGAAACTATTCAAGCCAACATGTCAATTTTATGCAACCTCAGTTTAGAGTACAATCCAGTGTTAATGGGGATTAATTTTTCTATAAACTTTCTGCACGGTGTTTCATAAAGTTAGGATGTGGTATGCATGAGTGAAAGATACAATTGTTTCACACAAATTATAGAAGTATTAAAAAAATACTTTATTTTAATTTTTTTTTCAAAGTTGATCTCAAGTAACTACAGAGGAGTAAACTAGCTTAACAAGCACTTCTAACATCTGGAAACATGGCTAATTCCAAGAATTGTAAGTTAACAATTTTTTACCAACATTTGCTGAGTCATTTAACTGAAGATGCCATTTCAACTGCATCCCAGTGTTTCTTACAAAAAACTGATCTCCACCACCTGATTAAATGGAACTTAAGGCCACCAAATATAAAGGAGAGTCTCAAAAATCGAGTGGTTTAGATGGGTGAATATCCTTCAATCCTATGCACATGTGAAGGAAACAGTCATTCTAAGACGTGTGATGCAAACCCTAACCCCCAGAGATGGCCAAACTAATCGGCAAATGAGAACTTTCTCTTCTACTCTCCACTCCTTTCCGTTTCCTAATGTTAAAAGTGTTTGTCCAGATATTCACTGGAGACAGGTGGAATTCTATCCCTTTGTTGTTTTGTCTAGATGACCATGTCCATTAATGAAATTTTGTTCTGCTAGGAATTATTTCTTTTACTGCTGTCCCTTATGTCCACATAAATGCAAGAAAAAATGTTCTGCCCTAGAAAAGCTGTGAGGTGAAATACCCCAACTCTGAACTTAAACTACGTATGATCTCACAGCTTTTTGTCAGTGTACACTCATCATCCAGCCTGGGAGGAATTCCCCACAGGCTTGTGCATCTCCCAGAACTGCAGTGGACTGGACCCAGCAGATCCAAAACTCCCACTGTTAATGTGGGTGGGATCCTGCTCAGTAAGAAGTCTCCACGGAAGAACCATTGCTGTACTGAAACCTTAATCTTGGGCAGATGACACATCCTAGAAAATGTTCTCTCTTGCAAGAAATCTGCCTTTAAATGTCTGTTAGAGTGAAGTTTTTCAGCCTTTTATATACATGCTGGCAAAAGTCCCAGAAATTTCTTCAGAGCTTGTGCACAAACACCACTTATGCTTTAGCTCTGACCAGCAAAGCTGAGACACTATTCAGCAATGTGGGAAACACACTTGTGCTCTTCGAATCTTAATAAACGTGCCCGTGGTGTCATATAAAATGTTTCACTACAGCTTGTTTCCTCCACTGTGCAAAAAATCAGAAAATGAATCTGGAAGAAAAATACTTGAAAATATACTAAACTGAAAGAAACTGGCAGACTTCTTGTCTTCTATGTGCACTGTGAAGACTTTGAAATGACCAACTACATCATCAAATCAGAGCCACACACTTTTAGCCAAGCCATCCACTCGGATTTGCACGACAAAAGGCTCAGCTCTTCCCTCAGTTTCAGAATGCAAATGAATCTTATCCTGAAAAATTCTGGTGGTACTAAGAAGCACAGCCATGCAAGGAGATGCATCTGCAGACCAGGGAGCACTACCATGGATACTATTCCAGCCCTTAACAAAAAAAAAAAAAAGTTAAGAACTTTGTCGTGTTTCACTGTAGCAGCAGCCATATTAACCTTGCAGACCAAGGGTATATTAAGCTGTCAGGATCATTCCAAGTTCCTTGGCTGATCCTCACAGAGCTGTTTTGCTGCAGGATGCCATCTGACAGCTGAGGGTGGTGCAGCAGAGACAGGCAGTGCTGAGGCATCAGGCTGTATAATGAAAGCTGTGCAGCAATGGTGCTACAAAATGGTGATACTTAGGAGCAAATGTATTCCTGTTGGGCCCACAGCTCTCTGGGAAAAGGGAGGAAAAGCCATCAAAAGCTGCTGACTGCAGCATCTGGCAGTTACAGCCCATCCTGCTGAAAACTCTTCCCTCTCCTGGAGCCCATGTGCCTTCTCTCAGGCATTACCACTGAGATGCCTGGATGCCACCACATAGCTTTTCACATGACAAGTCCTTATTTGTGTTAATCTGACAAAACTAACCCAGAAAACAGGAGAGAGAGCCCCTTATGGGCTAACTTGCAAGAAGCAGGCTAACACCATCTCTCATCCCCTTCTCTGCCCTCTGCAGCAGAAAGAACATGGCTTTATGGGATTCCATCTGTACATATCAAATCCTTCTCCTCCCTTGCCTTAGTGCAGAGCAAGGGTCAGAAGAGGCCTCATGGGTCCCCTCTGCCTTTGAGGTAGAATCTCTGCTATGAGGAGCTCTCAGGAGAATTGTATCTTGTAGCCAGGTCTGGCACGTGGCAGACTAGGTTTCAGTGTTTATCTCTGCAGAATCAAGCACCTCCAACATAATGTTAAGTATCTGTGCAGGACTTGAAAAAGTATAATGGAAGCACTAAAGGTTCTTTATCACAGATGTTTCAGAAATTTACATATAAAATATACTTGTTGCCATCCTGTACTGATAAGTGATTCAGAAACAGCATTACAAATCGATTACAGTGTTCCAAACCTGCTGATAGAGTGAATTACAAAATTGTGTTCTTTTTAGCCTAACACAGGAAGATCGTGGGGCACTCCCCATCAGTGCTTTAGACTAGACACACAGTAGAGCCTGCACGTTTCTTCATGAACACTCCAGTCCTCAAAACCACAGAGGTTAACCCACCAGCAGGGACTGGGAAGCCAGGGAGACATTGGCACTGCTCAGACTCCTGCTGAAGGTGTCTACTGATGGGAATTTTCTAATTTCTTCTCAAGGAGGGGTTGCTCAGAGGTTTACTATTTACTATTAATAATAAATCTACTATCCTAGAAAGATACCTAAGCTCCAGGTTTTGCCTCGTTAATGGAATTGTCATGAGGACAGTTAGTGAACTGTTGATTTCATGGTAGCAATACTGGAAGCAAGAAGAAATGTTTGTCATGGCTTTAATGCAACCAATGCCCTTGTATTTAAGTTGCTATACAAGCCAACAATGAGGCCTTGCTGAATTAATAGCACCATGGAGAAAGGTACAATCTAAATGAAAATAACATAGCCCTGTCATTAAGCAACTGCAGAAACCTAAGAACTTATTTTCTTGCTTTTAAAAGCATTTACCAGTAAAAGACTCCAAACCTAGTGACTTTGATGTCCTAAAGACTTACTGTTTAGTTCCCAGAAGGACAGTAAATTTCAAAGACATTTTTCAGTCAAGACACATCTTCCACACTATTAATAAATCCTTTCTGTACCATTCTGCAGCATCAGGCACACAATACAGCACATGGAGCAGTATTTTAATCTCATCTGCTGTAAGTCCCTTCAAAGACAATTGCTTCACTAACAAGTGCTGGAAATTGCATAAACATCTTGCAGCTTCTAAAAAACTCAACTCATGCTTAAAAAGCACAAATGCTCCCCAGAACTTGAATTATTTAACTTGGATAAAGGATCTTGCATTCTCCCCATAGCTGTTGCTGACATTTATGCACACATGCATCACTTAACAGTGCCATGATGCTGGTATTTTGGCAGTCTCTGTGCTCCCCTTTGTGTGCTTGTTTCAACATGCTTCAAGCTGTCAGGTTTTTTTAGTGCAAGCAGAGCTGAGCCCTGCATATCTCATACACTGACAAGCTGAGGGGAAAAAACAGCTCCCAGGGAGACTGAGCACTGGAAAAAAGATTGGGTTTGCTGTTTATCCTGCAGGTCACACAAGTATGGCTGGGCAAACAGTATCTCTGGGCCTTTGCTCCAGCTCCTCCTGCTGCTTTCAGCCAGTTTTACAGGAAAGTTAAGCCAGTTATTTCAGATAACTTCACCTTGCTTCTCACTGATATAAAGCAAGAGATGCAGGTCAATGGCGTGCATGTGGAATATATCTTCAGGATCTAATCTGGTTACATACCCACACCAAACTGATAAATCTGCTGTTTGCATACCTTACTACAAGCTATTGAAGCAGATGCATGATCCTTGGAGAGGTCAGACAGGTTGATCTCCATGCAGGAAGAAGAAAAAAAATGGAATTGCTCTTGAATTTTTTCAGTTTCTTTTGACTTGTGAGCAGCTCTGTCACATTGCAGATACTCTGCTCCAAAATCCCCATGGTAAAGGCCACACTACAAGACTGTACCCACAGAGAGGAATCCTGCAGTGCTGGTGATGGATTGGGCACTCTGGTAATTTACAGGCAAGTAATGGATGGTTTTTAGGGCATACTCTATGTTTAAAGGCAGCATATGAACAAGACTTTCCAAGTCAACATATTTTCATAATTTCCAAACCTAACTGATGAACAGATAGAGAACTGGTTACAGAAGCCCTTCACATGAGCCCATGCCAGATTAACCATTGAAACAGCTTAATCTTTTCCTGTGTCCAGCATCCTTGGTGAGACATGTTCGATTGGTACCCTTGGCCGCCTCCTTGTGCATTCACATTCCTCCTTAAGTGTCTGTCCTGAAGCCCTTGAGGTCGCCTTGAGCGCCTTCTCTTGACAAACAGGACAGCAAGCTGTAAGACCTTTGTTGCAACAACTTGGACATGTCAGGACAAGCTGCCGGCAGTGCTGACTGGAACAAAGTTTATACTGGTCCCACAGCACCCCACAGTACTTGCATGCTGGAGGGAGGAGGAAAAGAAGAAGTTAACACCCATACTGCTCTGGCTGCTCCCTTGCAGAGGGCTTGCCAAGGCACCAGGGGGCTACCAGCTCTCATTTAAGTGGCTATGGTCTTGCAGGTTTTTAATTCCTGTTTAGCTTGATCTTCTAGAATCTAGTTCATTTGAAAATATCTTTTTGGACATACTTAAGACAGTTTTCCCTCTGGAAAAGTGGAGACTGCTCACTAGTGCTTTCTCTAGTTCTGAATAGACAGATAGAGATTCCTACTGCCAAGAGAAGAAGAAAGACATGCAGGTGGCAACTAAACCAGTATGCAGGAACATCACCTGCTGAATAAGGGGATGCCATGGAACTTCCTTCCATCTACAAATAATGGCTTGTGCAGACAGAGTGCCATATGCAGTCCTGGTAAGTATCCTTCCAGAACATCACAGGTTTTATCTCTTTAACTGAAAGCTACAGCTCAGTTTTAGCTGTACCAAGAAGGTGCATATCCAGAGTGTGTTCTGTTTCCATACCAAGTCAGGCCCCTTCAAGATGTATACAGTAATTGCAGAGGAAGAATGGGAGGTTATGCTTGAAAAGTTACCAACTCAGAGAAAAAACAGCACTGCTTCAGAAGAAAAAGGGCTAGAGCCAAATTCCAGCTACTTGTTGTATCTGGCAACTGACAGCAAAATAAGAGATTACTTAATTTGCAGTAATTGAAGAGCAATCACAGCCAGAAGATCAGGCAATGTTCTCAATAACTTCAACTAGAGGCCACTGAAATTCCATTGGATATAGAATTTCTCAAGCATGAAAATAACAAAGCGCTGTAGAGCATAGTGCCACTACTGTCCCAATACCTGGAAGTCTTGGTTGATTTTCTGTGAGAGTGCTGGAGCAGAGGACTGCTGGCAGCAGGAGAACCATTTAAGACTTTGGTCAGTTGGCCAACCACAGTCTGATCAGCACGGTGGGCAACAAGCAGGCAACAACAGCTATGGTGCTGGACATATATATCTCTGTAAGTGCAGATGGCTCATAACAGAGCTGTTCTGCAGGGCATACTTCCTGCTACTGCTCCAGTTTTAGTGAACTCCTGTTAGGGACTCCCTTTCCTCTCATTTGTGTTACATGTTAAAGCCATAGTGTTGATAGTCATCACGAGAAGTGACAGCACTATGAGATCAAACCAAGTATGAGGAAGAACTACACAGGCCAGTTTGGCTGTCCCTATCCTGCACACCTCTGGAAATTATTGCAACAGCTTCCCAGCCTTCTGCACTTACATTATCTAGTCCTACCTGAGATGATATCTTCATTGGAACAAATGGCGTAACGATCATCAAATACAAACAGCTTCCCCCTGTAGAATCCATCTGGAAACTCTTCTAGGTACTTGTGAATTCCACCTTTTAGCTGGTAAACCTCTCTGCACACTGCCTGTTTAAAGCATATTAGCAGAAAAGCTGAAGGAGACCACAGCAGTGGTGGTGTGCCAGAGTTCCCAAAGCAAATTCTGTAAATGCCAGGGGTCAGTGAAAAGCAGCAGCCTCTCAGTGACCGTCAGACGGCACCATGTGCAGCCACAGCTCTAGGCAGTGCCACCACGGAATACTGGGCAGCTCCACAATGCTGGCTTGGTGGCACGAACCCAACTCTTCATTTAATGTTACACTCAAAAGAAGCTGGTAACCTCCTCACCTGAGGAAGGTTTGCTGCATCACAGATCAACTGCTTTTGAACCTGCATGAACTTGTTATTCAGTTTTTACTTAGTTAACAGTTAGTAGAAGCACGATTTTGCAGTGGAAAAAAGAACCCCAAGGTTTAAATCTCTGGAGAACCTTTGTTTTCTGTTCCCTTGATCCTTGAGAGAAGGATCCAGGAGAAGAGTGGGATGGAAATTTTAGAACACAATTAGAACAATGCACTGTGCTGGATTTACTTCTGCAACACCGAGAAAAACACTGACTGGATAAATTTCACCACTCTGAGATACTCAAGCTGTGCAGTAATGACCACAGAGCATAACCTAGACAGTCTGTGGAAACACTGCAGAGTATTTTCAAGCCCTCCTAAAACAGTCCTACAAATACCTCTTCTGAGGAAACGGGTAATGTAATTACTTTCACTGCTGTGACACTAGTCCACATAGGTCATACTGAGCCACATTGAACTATCCAGGTCCTTGACAGACAGCGTAAGTACATGCCAGAGGCATTTATCTCCCCACCTGCGCATTCTGCAGTTTGTGCACAGTAAGAATTCACCAGCAAGACAAAAGACAGGTGCCCTTAAAGCAGCCTCAAATCCCCGACACTTATGCCCCCAGAATGACATCTTACCTTGCTCCTGAGGTAAGCAGAGCCTCTTTCACAACGAATCCCTCCTGTGCAGTACATGAGGACACGCTTGTCTTTAAAAAGCTCCAGGTTTTCATCTACGTAGCTTGGAAAATAGCTGAACTTCCTGATATCTGGAGCCAGACAGCCCTGGAAATGTCCCTGCAATTAAAACAGATGGCCACGCAACTGGTTACAAGCACTGTTACTGCTAAGGTCTGTGCCTCAAAGATGGCACAGACTTTGGGCTGGAACATTTAGCTCACTACAGCTGTTTCAGGCAGGTCCTCAGCTGCATTTATGCATCCAAGAGTATGTTAAAATCTGCAGGAGGATTCTGGACACAGCAAGCAAAGAGACAACTAAGCAGAACTGTCAGAAAGAGGCCAAGCCACAACAGTCCATGACGGGTGGTGGCTGTGACAGCAGGATGCCCCTTTCTTTTTGACAGATGGGACAAGACAAAAAATGATGAAAAACATCTCTACAAATTATGCTATTTCAAACATTCATGCTCATGTTGTAAGGACCACTTTGTTTTCCTCCTGCCCCAAACTGTATAAGCATTTGGCCAGGCAGGCTCCATCCTGAGTTGCTGGGCAGGTCCTCTACCACCTGTGTCTAATATTCATTACTA
>WBND01000183.1:105010-124797 GCA_013398595.1 Tychaedon coryphoeus
TTTTTTGAACTGCAGGTTACAGGATTAATGTTAAAAAAACTTTTTGTGTGAAACAGAATGTATGTAATTCCTTACTCTTAAATGTTTTCCCTTTTCAAGAAAGAAGCCTTTGTAGTGGCTTTGTTTTTTCTCAACTTCAGGAAAGTGCTGAAACAAATGCATAGAAACTGTATACAGATGTTACTATGCTATTTTTCTTTACATTTAAGCCAAAAATACTGGAGAGGAGAGGTGGCATCTGGCTAGCTTAGGGTGGGATTTGCTTTTTTGAATATTCTTGAGGTTTTCACCTAACTTTCAGGGCAAATGTTGGAAAGTGGGATATTTTCTGGGATATTTTGCAACTTGGTTCTATTAGATTGTGTTCACTATTGTAATTAAGTCACAGTCTTAGAAATTGTCTTGTTAAACATCGTTTGGAGGGATGGCCTTTCTGATTACGATCAGTTTGTCTACATGAGTTTTTTGGCTACTCAGTATCTGAATTTTGTTATTTAGTTTAGCAGAGGAGAGATTAGCTGGCTGTGTTTGAGACCCACAGTACTTGCAGACATTACTGTTTACGTCAGGTGCTAGTTGATAATAGTTTTGTTCATGTTTTGTAGTGTCATAATTTTAGTAAATGTGAAGCCCTTCCATTTAAATATGTTTCTTGCAAATGTAACTTGAAACTTGCATTCAGTGAGGCCACAGGCCTCCAGACTTCTTAGGATAATTAAACAAAGCAAGACTGTTGCACAGGTATAAATGTCATCTCTATGAGCATGCTGGGGTATTATGACTCTTTAATACTATCAAAGAGTAGTGACTCTTCTCTGCTGTAGTTTCACTGGGCCTCCTGAGGTGTCTGTTGGTGTTTAAAAACTGGCCAGCAGTTAAATTTTACTGACACAAAACTGTATGGATTTAGGAATAGTTCTGGCATTTAGAGTTCTTCAGTTGTTTGTTTACTGAATCAACAGTTTAAGAAACTTTGTTTTCTTCCTGGATGTAGTATGGAATGTATACATTTAAGCTAGCTCAGGAAACTGCCTTTTTTGTTCAGAGATTCAGCAGATCTAATGTTTCTCACCTTTTCCTTCAGTATTTAGACTGCCTTTGGTCCCAGATTCAGAAATTGAAAAAAGACCGTTGGCAGGAGCGGCACATCCTAAGGCCATACTTGGCTTTTGACAGCGTTCTCTGTGAGGCACTGCAACACAATCTGCCTCCCTTCACACCCCCACCTCATACTGAAGATTCTGTATACCCGATGCCACGGGTTATTTTTAGGATGTTTGACTACACGGATGACCCTGAGGTACGTGGTTGCTGTGGGGAATGGTGAGTGGATTTCACAGTCAGGTTCCTGGGGCAGTACTGGTGAAAATGTGGTGTCCTCTCTCCCAGGGCAGTGAATGGTTGGAAGACCAGCTGCAGTTTTGCTTTGGTACTTCTGCAGAAGTGGACTAAGTGACCAAGTTACTGTAAAAAGCAAGTTTGAGGGGAGCAGAACTTAGAGGGTAGAATGTTGTGGTGCTGTCATTTGGGGGACAGTGTTGACTGAATTTTCTAATGTCTCTAGTAAAACTGCATTTACAGAACTAGACTTTGCTTCCAGAAAGTTGATGATTCAAGTGTTTTTCTAGACTAGGTATTTGTTGCAATGTTTATCATCTGTTAAAATTTGTTGATGCATCTTGTGGAACAGGATACTTCCCTTTGCATAAGTTTGCTGCCTTTTACCTTTGCTTATTGGCCTCTGGTTTTCGCAGTGAAGAATACCATGTGTTGTATTCTTTCCATTCTATGACTTTATTAGAGTCTAGCCTCAGCTGTCATTTTTTTCCAGGCTGCATGGTGGTGGCCTGCTGAGTGACTCCACAAAGCAAAGGAAGAAGCAGATGCTCTGTGAACTTAGAATCATGTTCTCTAATTTTGTTCTTATCTCTTCTTGTAATGTGTTCTAGGATTCATTTTGTCTTAAACATGAGTGACTGTGAGGTTTGTGCGGAAATGTGTCATGCCAGCTTTTCGGTCCTGAAGGATGAGGCAGTTGAGACCTCATGGTGTTTATATGGAAGTTGGATTACTTTTTTCTACCTGTAAATGTATCTAAGAAAGCTTGCTGCCTGTGGTACCACTGCATTAGCAGTGATTTTCATGAGTCTTCACTCTTTCTTACCAGGGTCCTGTCATGCCTGGCAGCCACTCCGTTGAGAGATTTGTAATAGAGGAGAATCTCCACTGCATCATCAAATCTCACTGGAAAGAGAGGAAGACTTGGTAGGAGGAGCTTAGTACTAGGGGCCTGTGGCACTTTTTAAATGCTACTGTGGCTTTCGTGCCAGTGGGGATATGTCCTGCACTGGTTAGGCAAGGGCTTGAAATCAAACCTTTCCTGAAGCTGTTGGTGAAAGTTTATTTACTACATTTATCTGTGCTGAAACTGTTGCCTGGAATACTGTTTATTCATAACATCCAGATAAGTGAGAATCTATGTAATCCAGAGGGCAGTGGTTTCTTGGGAAGAGAATCCCTTGATAATATGGAATGTGCTGCAAAAAGTATGCAGACACGCCTAATTCCTCATGGGACCTCTGTGGAATATGTGTTTGTGTTGTGCTTCCTCGAATGCTGATTAGCTGGGGCAGTGAGCATGGAGCTGGTTTGTCTGCAGCTGACTGAGCATTGGTGTTCATGGACTCCTCCTTGTTGTGCTTCCTGTGGGAATTACATGCTCTAGATTATTGAGTTCACCCTGGGGAGTCACTGCGTGGCCAGATTTCGTCAGTTTCCATTCAGCTGTGCCAGGCATGGCACTTTTCTTTATTTCTGCCTGAATACTATCTGATGTGGGTAATTGATAACAGAGATGGTTTGCCACAACTGTCACTTCTCTATGAAAACTAGCAAACCTTGTATAATATGCATGAAATGGGCAGAAATAATGTTTTTGGTGATGGCATGTGATAGTTTTGTGGTTACAGCTGTTTGATCTAAAAGAAAAGAGGAATTTGGTACTGTTGCCCGTACTTCATTAGTAATGGGATAGTCTTCATAAATTCTCAGAGGAGAGTAAAAGACCAGGAGAGATACAAATTGTGCCAGAGAGGTAGTGGTTTGCTTTGCACAAATGATAGGTGGTAATGACCTGATTAAAAAATAAGGCATTGTGAAACATGAGAGTTTCTTATATAAACCATTAGCTTAATTGTGCTTTTAAGTAATTTGGAACATTTAATTGCTTGGGGAAATTTATTTTTCTGCTTTTCATGTACACGTGCGACAATAACAGATCACCATGATATTCGGTGCTAAACCGTTGGGGGTAGCCGGATAGCCTTCAGGGGATGTTACTGCTGCACACAGAGTACATTGTTACAGATCCTAGTTTAGGCAGTGCTAGAGAGGCATTCTTGTGCTGTTTCTTTTCTTAAATGCTCTGTGGGTTGAATAACAGATTTTGGTAGGATTGTTGATTTGTTTGGTGCTGTTTTAATGGGAACTCTTACCCAGAATTAAGCATTTTCTGTAATTCTCTTGATTTTTATATCACATTTGCTGTGTTATGTTTGAATTAAATGTGTCTTTGGTTTTGCAGTGCTGCACAGCTGTTGAGCTATCCAGGAAATAACAAGATCCCTTTGAACTACCATATAGTAGAGGTATGGATTTTATACCTCTTTGGAGGTCCATTATTTCATGAGTAATGAGACCCTGTTAGTTCCATTATAGGTTCCTTAAATTACAGTTTGATTTGGGAATCAACCAGAATTCTGCTAAATTCAACCAGCAGCTTTTAAATGTGTAGGTTTTGTACAGCTGAGTGATAGTCCTGTGCTTTTGTTGTCATTTTAACTTGGTGCATTCAATTTTAAACTAAAATTTAAGAGGAAATGTACACAAACCAAAATTCAAGAAACTCCATTTAAAGGTTAAAAAAAATCCGCTTTTAATGTGAAGATGATTAAGCATTGGAAGAGTTGAAGAATTTCAAAACCTAGCAGGACACAGCCCTAAGCAATCTAGGTGACTGCATTATGCAGGGGGCTTTTGACTTGATGATCTCCAGTTAGACTCAGCCATTCTGCATGATTTTATGTTTCGATCTTCTAGACTATTTTGTCCTACTAGCCCTGAAAAGACCTTGTAGTGAAGTTAGCAACATGTTTCCTCCAGGACATTCTCGAATTCTAGATAACTGTTACATGTACCAGCAGAGCAGCACAAGTCTGCTTTTACTGCCTTCACTGAAAAGTCTGTTTTCAAGCTGTGGAGATGTATAGAACTTCACTGACTTTCATGAAAAATTGAGAGGAATTAACAGATTACAGTAGCAGCAACTTGCTGTATAAAGGTTTTATGAAGAAGTAACTATAAGTATGAATTTCAGAACTAATTATGGCAAGAAATAACCCTATGTAGAATATTGTTCGTAGAGTGGAATCGAGAATTCCTTTTGGCACCAAAATGTGAAATACTCTGATTGCTGTGAAGTTGTATGACTTTTGGTCACCTTGTTCTTTTTTTAGTTCGAATTCAGAACAGTGTTAAATTTATTTGTTACATTAAAGAGTATTAAAATTAGGAATAATTTTATGCCTTAACATTGAAGTATATTCAGTGATTTGGCCTCCAATATCTTTAAATGCTGTAGAAAGTAATGAAAAAAAAAGAATTGTGTAAATTCTGTGGCTAACACAGTAAAAATGCCTTTTTTTTTAATGTGAAATTTCACTAAGTTTTGGAATGCAATTGATTGTCCAGTTGTTATTTCCTGTCTTGAAAGATGGAGCCATTTTCTGCCTAACAGAGTTCTCCCTTACTTTTGACCATATCTGTCTGAACAAAATGTCCAAATTATGCTGACACAGAAAGGTTCCCTAGCATCTTACAGTCTCTTCATGCTTTCAAGTCCTTCCTTAAAAGAACAAGTTCTAGCCAATGTGTTTTCATTGGATGTTTTTGGAATCTATAAATGGATGTTGATTTCTTATACAAGTAAGACTTTTCTTAAGAAAAAAAAAAGGCTCCTTTAAGCTTTATTCAGAAATTTAAAGAGGAAACTGGTCAACCATAATGAATCAAAGTTTCCCTACTCATTTGATGCAATTTAAATATAGTTGAGAGTGGAGTACAAAATAAAAAGAAACTCAGAGGTGGATGTTGTACAGTCATGACCTTTTTCCTAGCACTCAGAGGTTGACATGCTGATATTATAGGCAAACTTTAAAATAAAAACACAAATGCTGACTGCAGGATTATTTTCATGTTTCTTAAAAGAATTTTTCCAAGGGGCAGTGAGCATATGTATTTTTGTATGAAACGCTGGTTGTAATTCTCAATTTAAAGTTGTGACTTTATTGATACACAGTTTTGTATAGGAGAAAAGAGGACACAATGGAAAATATAAAAATGTAATTTTAGTGCAAATATTTTTTTAATACTAAATGCCTGGACATCATTATTCACTACTCAACAAGATCAAATTATTTCTGCATTTATCAGATCATCTGATATCACTGCAGTATATTTGTTAGACATGACAGATATGTAATGCTGGTGTTACGTTAGTATGAAAGATAAGAGCAATTAGAGTGTGCTACAAGTACCTCTTACTGGTTCTCTCTCTTTTTCCTGGAACATGCGTTTGATAGAAAAATATAGATCTTTTGGGATAGGTAGTTGTTTAAGATTGATGGCCACTATCATATTGAAGCTGAGAGTTGTGCAGGCCGCATGGCACTGTGCTCTTATTCTGTGATTTCCTCTCTTGTAGGTAATATTTGCAGAGTTGTTTCAACTGCCATCTCCGCCACATATTGAAGTCATGTACACAACACTCCTGATTGAGCTGTGCAAACTTCAGCCTGGCTCTTTACCACAAGTTGTATCCTTTCTGTGCTCCTGAGGAGCATTTATGAAATGCAGCTGTTACTATGCTCTGTAGCTGATGGGACAGTAATAAATGCTGTTAATATTTTACAGTATCTGTAGGAAACTTTGCCTGTAAAACTTGCATTGCTTGTTGCATGATGTGAATTCTGTCCTTCTGTGGAAGTCTTGTTGCAATAATGGTAGGATAGGTTGGGATTAGAGAGTGGAACTCACAACATTCTTCAATTTTTTTCGCTGTGGATTTACTTGATTCATCTGATTTTGGAGTGGGTTATGGGAGCGTCCAGTGCAAAAAGTTGATGGCATTCTATTGAAAACCTGAAAGGAAAAACATCTGATTTACCTACTTCTTTTTTGTTAACCTTAATAAGAAACTTTAAGCTTGCACAAGCCACGGAAATGCTCTACATGCGTTTGGACACAATGAATACAACATGTGTGGACAGGTAAATGTGTTTTGGACATGGTGGAAAACATTACTTGATATCCAGTGTAGAAGAAAACAAAGAGGCTGTGGAAAGAGTAGTCAGAAAGCCTTGTTAGAGCTATCTGATGTTATTCAAAATTTTTGTGAGCTCTGGCTTTGAGTGATCTACAGAGAAGGCGGAGGATTTACTGCTTGCCTCTCCTCCCAAGAACACCCCCCTGGAGGTCACAAGTCTAGCTATCTATGCAGGACAGTTAAGATGGGTGACAACTTTTCCATGTTCAGAGTTGTTCATGGTTGTGTAGCACTCTGTTACACACTGTGCCCGCACCTTAGTGGTGGGGGAGCATGACTTGGAAGGAAAGTTGATGGCGTATGTGCCATCCACAGGAGGAGAATGATGGTGATTTCACCCTTTCAGTGAAGTCTGCATTGAGTAGGAGAGTGATTAATGACTCATTAAAATTGTGAAAGTTGCATATTCACGGTAAGTTTACCTTTTATTTGGTAGTTGAATACTTAATCTCTTCGTGTGAAGTGCATGACAGGCTATTTGTCCATTAAAGCTTCTTTCTGACTCTCCAAATGGAGTCTTTTGTATCTGTCAACATAAATGCCTGTTAATTGCTGTAATAGCTTAAAGAGTTTAGGTTCGTCCTGGAAAAGTAGAACGCATTTATAGTAAAACCTCAACTGAAAGTTTTCCTGCACTTCTGACATTTAACAGAGGTTTCTTTTTCTTTTAATGAAGATTTATTAACTGGTTTTCTCACCACTTGAGCAACTTCCAGTTCCGTTGGAGCTGGGAAGACTGGTAAGTTTCTATTATTTGGATTCAAACCTGATACTGCTAAAACCCCTTAGCATTTCAAACACATCCAGAAAGTGTCACAGTATGATAGCCCTGTTAATGGCTTTCCTCTAGTTTATCAGAGACCTTTTGTTATCTGTTCACCAGCACTCAGTGGTAGATTATCGTGATAATCTCTTTAATCACTATATTCTCCCTGGTGAACTTTGGGATAAATCTCAAGCCAGTGTAAGCATTCCTTAAAGAGGGGAAGCAGAAATGTGATTTCTTTAATTTGACCTGCACTTTCTGTCAGTTGCTCGCAAACTTTCCAAAATGCCTCCCCATACTTTTTCTTCACTTTCAATGGTTTGTGCTGACTTTTTGTATCCTGTCTTCGTTCTGTTGTTTTGCTCTCTGCCTTACCCTAAATCTTTCATTATAGCTTTTATCCTTGAGACCCTGTGGTGTTTTTTTCCACCTGCCAAATCCTAGTACCTGTAGTTTCATCAGAGCTCTGCCACCAATTTTTACTGTGCCATATTTTGAACCTGTATCTCTGGCTGGAGCTGCCTGCAGTCTATTAATGTCTGGGAACAGGTTATCTGAGTTTTCCATTCCAGGCACCTGTGTAGCAAGGGAGATCCCCTTGAGGCCAAGTCCTCCATGGAGTAGTTTCCACAGCATGTGACTGTACCTGCTTTGTGTGGGTGATCTGCTTGAGAGCCCTTGTAGAGAGGGCTTCAGGACTTCTGTTAGGGTTCTGTGGCTTTACTTAAGTTTCTTGTCCTCTTGTGGGGTTAAGTACCTGCTGGCTATCCTGGCATACCTCTATGTTGACTGACCAGGCAGCAGTTTTTGAAGAGATGGTGTTAGTTTGCCTGGATGTTCCTTGGTGGCAGTGGTTCTGTGGAGCTCTGTCACAAGGTGCCATTTTTCACAAATCTTCAAGTAACTGTATTTTAGGCTTTTCTTTACCTGCAATGTATTTGAAGTCAGCTAGAAGAGCTGAGGGAGAAGCAGACTATGAAATCACTCAAGGTTCCTTTCCTAAGCAAAGGGAAAGCCAGCTAACCACAGCCACAAATTATTTTTAATGTGGTAGGGGAGGGGAAGTTACTTGTAAATTTATCACACAGAGATGAGATTCCAGGAATGCGAATTGCCAATAAAGAAGTAGTAATTAACTTACCTCAATGACTTAAAAGTGCCCTACACTCCAAGGGTCCAGCACCCCCATTGTCTTCAGACTGTGATTGTTTTGTACTATGAGACCAAGCCCAAAAGAGACTAAAGAGACTAAATCCTTTTCTAAAAGCATTGCATTCTGTCCTTTGATAGGTCAGATTGTCTTACTCAGGACCTTGAAAAACCCAAACCCAAATTTGTGAGAGAGGTTTTGGAAAAGTGCATGCGGTAAGTAAGATCTTTCTATAGTTCCATACTATCAGAGTCCTTTTAACTTGACTCTTGTCTTGGGCACATCTGTTCCTACGATCAATTTTCAGTTAAAAGATGAGTCTGTTGTTTTCATGATTGTTAATCTGGTTTACCTGCTGTAGGACACTGCTTTAAAGAGAGGGAGAAACAGGTGATACAGATGGTAGTGAGCTATCCATGCACACCTGTAAAGACATGCTTCTCCATAGGCGTGGAAAGAAATAGAATTCAGGCTACGTTACTGGAAAGTAGACGTAACTGACCATTAATTGTACTAAAAATTGAGAATCTGGTCTTGATTCTTGTAGCTGCCTCTGATGTTCATTTCCAGCAAGACTTCATAATCAGTGGTTCTGATAAGTAGTCTGGGCTTGAAATTGTTGAGGTTAGGGTGGTATAGGAGAACTAAAGAGCAAAATATTGAAAAAGCCTATGTTATTCAGCTTCCTACAGGAAAACAATCAAGGTTTGGGTGAATTCTGTATTGGTAGTGTGAAAGTGTTGTGCTGCACAGCAAATGCATTTTTTTCTGTGGCACTCTTCCATTTCACTGAAAAGTCTAGTAGCAAATTAAGCCTTTGTGGGAGTGAAATTAAGCTGGAAAGTAAAATGAAGATGTCTGGTTTAATATTTTTCCTGCTTTGAATACTGTCATCTCAGTTGCTTTGTACAGCACATCCCAGGTTTTTGCATAAAACTTCTTGCCAGGGAGCCTTTTCACAAGGCAAATTAATTGTATGAGGATGAAACTCTAGCATCACAGAGTTGGAATAGAAAGCATCTACTAGTAAGTTTGGTTTACTTAGTTCTTACTACCCAGCAGAAACTACCATTCTGTTGTATAGACCTGAATCTTGTTCTATGGACATTAAATACAGAAAAAACATTGTAAAGCAGTCCTTAGCTGTAGTGCAATTCCCTTTTTAATTCTACTGCTGTGGAACTTGTTATTTCCAGACTTTCCTACCATCAGCGAATAATAGACATTGTTCCTGCAAGTTTTTCTGTCCTCAGTCCTGCTAATCCAGTGTGCATTTACAAATATGGAGATGAGAGCAATAGTAAGTATTAAAATTACTAGTGGTCAAGTTGAAGTATTTCAGAGCAAGGGAGCATGCTAGATTGACTGTAATATGAGTTATCTTCATAAAAAAAATACAGTTTAAATAAATATGCATTATTTTCACATGAGTAAATATGCTTTACATGAGCAATTCATGTGTGTTAAGCCTGGATCTCTCTAATAAAATCCTGCTACTCATGAAGCAGCAAAGAAAATCCAGATACATCAAGCTGCTATTGCTGATGTGGCTGTAGTGTTGTGCAGTATTATTTGCCAGAAGTCTAAAATTGGATAATTCATCTATTTTCTCCTGTTTGGGCACAATGCTATGGAAAAATCAACATCTGAAGTGATAATGAGAAATTATTTTTTGAACTTCGTGAAGCACTAGAATATTTTACCAGTAAACTTGATTTAATGAGCATACAGAAGGAAAGATATCATAAAGACTGAGGCAGAGAGGGGCCTTATTATTCCTTTTATTGCTTGGTGCAAATACAGTCCTAAGCATAAAAGTGTCATCATCAAAGATACAGTGAGGAAAAACAAGGAAGTATTGTATTTTTAGAAACCTGGTGGAAACTAAAGTAGAGCTTTAGTGACAAACATGATTGCCTGAGCTCAGGTTTAAAAGTTTTACACCAAGTTTTGAATTTAACATGAAGACCAGAAAATGTGTTGATCAATTTTATGGCATATTGAGGTCGACAATGATATTGGAAGCACCAAGTTTTAGGTGTAGCTAGGAAGGGTACTTGTTTCTTTGCCAGTAGACTGATGTTAAAAGTGCTCACTTACTTGCATTTCCTTATTTTTGACCTCTTTATTTTTCTGCAGGGTCTCTTCCTGGATATACTGTGGCACTCTGTTTAACAATTGCAATTAAAAATAAAGCCAGCAATGATGAAATATTCAGCATTTTAAAAGATGTGCCTAATCCAAACCAGGATGATGATGATGGTAAGATACAAGCTGTTAAGCTTTGATAGGCTGTCATTTATTCTGTGTGTAGACTGATCTCTACTGTGCTTTGGAGCTAGGAGTGTTTTGGTTCACAGACCTGTATAATTTTCCTTCAAGTAGTTGGTTTCAATTTTGCAGTAAATACACCACTGCTGGTTTTTTTGTAAGCATCTTGCATGCAGAGGCCTGCCTGCTTTTCCTAATAGAAGTGACCTGGTACTTGAGGTGTGCAATTATCGATAGAATAAAATAAATTAACGTTCTCTTTGCTTTCAGTGGCACAGGGCACTTCTGAAATTCTGCCCTAAGAGCTTCCCTCCCCTCAGTGCAGTCCCACAACAGATAAGACAGACAGCCTCCCAGCTGTCATATTCCACAGATGAAAACTCACAGTGGGACTACTCGCATTCTTCCTTAGCTTTGCAGCCACAGGCAGCACTGATTCCTAAAGCCTGAGTGTTTTATGGAGTGAGGGCTGTGAGAGAGAGTCAGAAGTGATCTAAATAATGGAAAATGCTTCATGGCTTTTGTAGTATTTGCAAGAGTTCAGCTACACAGGCAGAGAGCAGCAATAGTGGATTTTTGTTCCCTGGGATCCACTGTCACGTTTCCTGATTTGCTTGAGGCATTACCCACTAATTAGTGCTCTGCAGGAAGGCAGCTGACACCATTCACCATAGTAGCTATATTTGCTGTACATGCCTGGTGGACCTTTCTCATGTTTCCTAAATGGTCAGCCTCTGTATGTTTATAATCCTTACCTCTCACCCATGCCCCATCTTTATGGCCTTCCAAGGCCCCCATCTTGGTGCACAGCTGCAGTTTCTGTGCTGCCATCAGTGCTGTCACACATTGTTGGGGTGGCTGTGTCTCTGACAGAATTCTGTTGATGAAAAAACTTTCTGCACATCCTCTCCATGGCAAAATTGGAGCCTGAAACTGCACATTTTGTGGGAGCCTTTACTAGCTCCTTGCTCAGCCCTGTAGAACTCTGTTGATGGAATTCTTCTGAAATGGGCTAAAACCATAAGTTATCTTTACAGTTGTACGAGTAGCTTACATGCTTTACTTGAAGTATTTATTAGTTTCAACTTCAAATAACTTGCAGGTGAAGGATTTACTTTCAACCCTCTGAAAATAGAAGTCTTTGTTCAGACTCTCCTCCATCTGGCTGCAAAGTCTTTTAGCCACTCCTTCAGCGCCCTGGCAAAGTAAGTATAGTATGTGCATTATTTTGGGCCTCACAGAACAGTTTAATTCTGAAGTGAAATGCATTATAAAAGAAGTGGAGTGCAAGCTTCAGCAGTGTTGCTACTCCACAAAGCAATATGACTAGTAGAGCTAATGACATTGCTTACTGAAAGAATGGTAGTGTAAATCCTAGATTATACATATGTGAATGGAATTAACAGAAATATATATATTGCTGCCATGTGATGTAGATGATGTAAGTGAGACAGGTTTGGAAAATTACTTCATTTTGTATTGCTTATTTGCTGATTATGGCAAGGAAAAATGGATTCTCCCTACATTTCAATGACTGGGTAGCTGCCATCACAATATTTTATACTATGAATATGAATCTAGGACAATTGCATCTGTATAAAAAAAAGGTCAGAAAAAGAAAACAGGAAGCTTCAAAACAGTCTGCTGTTAATTTCTTCTGTCTACCAAAGCAGAGTAAAATCCATCCTAAAATACTTCAGAGTTCGTCCCTTGGAGACATGCTGGAACTACAAAGAATTTACTGCACCGTTTTTAGCAAAGTTTGAATAACATTTTTAATCCTGTGTGTTTTGGAGTTGATTTTAAGTGATTGTTACATGAAAGGTAGTCACACGTATCTTAATGCATTATTTTTCTATCTGTCCCTAAAGATAGATAAAACTACTACAAAAACATGCACCTGGAAGCTCTACAGAGGCAATGTTGATAAGAAGCTGTGGGTAGTAACCTGCAGTAACCTGCAGTCAGGAGTAAAAGAGGCAGGGTGATTCAGATACTTAGACCATGGTATTTTCTCTGCTGCACAACATCAGTGGCAGCCAAGAGATCAAGAAGAGCCTCTTATGCTTTATAGTTATATTACAATAAGCGGGGCTATGAATGCTGTGTAGCAGTCAGAGTAACTGCTAAAATAGATGCTTTTAGCAGCCTCTCCTTGGAAAAGAGGCACTTAGGATAAGTGTCTGAAGTTGCAGAAACACGTTAAGAGGAAGGTCTAAGGCTCAAAAGGCAGCAAATTTTGGTTCAGCTGTGTATAGATAAGCACATGAAGCAGAAAAGTACCTCCTGCTTCTGAGAGCCTGAGAAATGAAGCCTAGCTTCAGGAAGCAGGTTCACCGCTAAGATTCAAGTTGCTTTTAGTAGGTGTAATTTCTTTGTAGACTATTTTAGCTCAGGATGGTAATATTTTCCAGGGAACAGTTGTCTCAGAAATGCTGTAGATAGTCACATCATTTTCTTTTGGCCGATCTAAATCACTTGCCTTATGTCTGCTGCACTTTTGACCTGGTCTCAGCCTATCAATTGACTACTTATTTCTATTAAAAGGTTTCATGAAGTCTTCAAAACACTTGCTGAAAGTGATGAGGGGAAACTTCATGTTCTGAGGGTTGTGTATGAGGTTTGGAAGAATCATCCACAGGTAAGAGGCTGGAATGTCAAGAATCTTTGTGAGTTTCAACTCTCAGAGGTCATATGTGAATAAAAAAAAAGTACAGTGTCTTTCATATACTTTAAAAATAACTTGTATATTGTCATTCTAAGGGAAGTTTGTATTTTATTTAGTGTTGTTACTACCAAAATGAAGGCTGGACATAAAATATATACCATCGGTGGTGCTGTTTCTTTCTCAAGAGTTCACTGTGAGAAGGCGAGGGCTGTCATTATGACTCAGATTCATACTGTGCTGGTTGTTGAACAAGAGGATAACTTTTGCCGAAACCATGGTTTTGTTTGAAGTTGGAAAGCAATATAAATATGTAAATTTAAATAAGATGTAGATCTCATATCTAAAACAGGCCACAATCCTAGAAATGTGCAAGTGTAGGGATTTTTAGGGCCTTTCTTTTTCCCCCCAACAATTGCTAGAGAAAGCAGTCCAGTTATTACACAGAGCTCATGCTGGAGTCACTGTTGTGTGTGGGCAGGGTGAGTAGAACTCCAGTAGTGGCTGTTTAGAACAGATCAGTCTGACAGTGCTGTGATAATGTTCATTCTTGAGCCAGAGGAAATAACACCCTAAAAGACCTACAAAAGATGCCTCAGTTGTTTAAGCTGTTCAGTTTCTTCACAGCAATTGTGTTTTCCCTCGGCTGTCATTTTTCTGTGAACAGAAATCAATGAGAAACTCAGGCTGACTTTGCCTTGTTGGTGACTTCACATATTCCTTGCTGGTTTTTGTTTGTGTTGCTGAAAAATGGACTTCTGTGCTAGAAAGTGGACCTCTCAGTTGCACAGGCCAGACTATAAGAAGGGATGCCACTGAGAAACAGGAGTAATCTTTTCCTCTGCTACTGGAGCTGTGGTTCATTCTCTAGTGGAAAAAATGAGCATCTAGAGAACACCTATGCAAGCTGTTACCTGTCTTAAAACACCGAAAAAGGAGGATTTTAAAAAATGTATTGAAGTTATTACCCAGTTTACTGACCTTGAAAATGTGACATTTACAGTCTGGCCTACTTTTTGCTGCCATTTAACTGGATCAGAAGAAATTTCATTATTGCAGTATAATATCTGTATCAGTTTTCTCTTCATTCCTTTGTATCGCAGCATTAGCAAACTGAGATGGAGGTTTCATACCCAGACTAAATAGTCATGTTAAATTTTTTTGAATAAATCAAGATCCCTTTCAGAAATCCAAAGTGCAGAACTTGTGTGTTTGCTGTTCTGCTTAATCATGGAACTTTCTTCTCTTGCTTTTACTGCAGTTCAGTGTTCTTTGCTTCTGATCAAGCACTTTTTTCTTATTCTCAAGCCTTCAACCTCCTTGTCACACAAAAGGAATGGTGCCTTCACAGCAGGGCACTTGTCCAGAGTCTGTTTTCAGGCTGTTCACCCTACTCCCATGGCTACGGGAACACCCTTTGATTTGGTTCAGACCATCAATGCTTATGTGGCTTAAAGCACTAATGAGTGGTCTGTGCTGCAGGTAGTGATTTAACAGCAGGAGTCAGTAGTCCCTGGACTTAAAAGCAAGCTGGTGGTGGTGACTTCATAACGAGAAGCTTTAAATTGAGATTAAATATTTTCTCAAAATCCTTGATTTGTGTTTTTTGGAAGACCAGGCTAAGTAACCAGAAATCCTTCCTGGCAATGCAGAAAGGCAAATAGAGCATAGGATACTATCCGGGGACTTGAAAGTTGAGTGCTGAGTCCTCTGTATGATTCATTCAGTTATTTTAATTTTCCTTCCTTAAAAGGAGCTTTGTTACACTTCCTCATTTGACAACGAGTGGTTGTAAGGATAAATACAGTGCAGGCTGTGGTTCTTAGATACTGTGGCATTCAATCACATGAGTAACTAAGATAAGCCCTTTTTTCTGAACAGCTTGCATCTTCTTTAGTCAGTAACTCTTCTCTGCAGTTGCCTGCTAGATGGCTTGCAGCTCCCTCAGTCATGGCAGTGCTTGTAGCAAGTAGGCCTTTCCACTGACTCCTCGATGCTCGTTCCTTCTGTCCTGAAGTTAATGGGCCCTGTAGGGAAAAGCTTACTGTCACGTTTGAAGGCTGTTGCAGTTCAAGGAGAGTAGGCTAACAGCAGCTCCTTCATTATGGTGATCTGACAGGTATATGTGCTCTGGTTGGAGTACTTCGATGTCAAATTCTGCTATTCGTCTCTCTCAAGGCCTCAGTTCCTACTCTGATTCTTGTATTTTTTGCTTTTGTATGGGAGTATGTATGCTAACTAAGAGTGATACTTTCAGAAGTGGGTATGGTTGTTAACAAAATTAGAATGCTTTATGTAATTGTTACAGATCCCCTCATTTGAAATGTTTTAAGCTAGACTTCCCAGTTTGCTAAAGTTAAAATTACTCAGTAATACTGCTAATGTAGAGTTGCATTGAATCATCTCTGGTTTTATCTGAGGCTGGAATATTTTACACAATATTTTATTTGTGTGTATTGTCTTTCACAAAATACAGATGATTGCTGTGCTTGTGGACAAGATGATTCGGACACAAATTGTTGACTGTGCTGCAGTAGCAAATTGGATCTTTTCTTCAGAGCTGGCACACGATTTTACTAGGTAACACAAACTTGGTTTGGGTTGCTATTTGTCTTTGATTTGCAATTTTAAGTTGCCAGTACGTAGTTCAATCTTTGAAAACTCAGTAGTGAAATAAGGTACAATTAGGCTTTTGCCCTTTCTGCAAAATATATACTTACACATTTTTATTTCTGAGTTGGGGTATGAATGTTGATGTGACAGTGCAAGATTGCTGCTAGCATGTCATTTTGCTGGTAGTGTCTAAGCCTGCCGAAGTGGAACTGTTCCTAGACAGAGTCTGTTGCTGTGTGTTGCATCGCTGCTGGCTGGGCACAGGCCTGGCCTTTGGGGGTGGTTTGTGAACCTGTACCATCACTGATGCATTACATCTTGAGATCAGAAGAACTGTTCAATCTGAGATGTCAAGTTTGGTGTTAGTAGTCTTGCAGTGTGTGCATGAAATAAAATTCTGACTTGCAATAAATAAGCAAGAACTGGTTGTTAAGATTTCTTGCATTACATGTATGCTTTCCTGTATGCTGAGTGTTCATTCATTCTGGCAGATGTGTTCTTAAATGATAGTTTTTTTAGTTCTGACACTTATATTTTTCTCTTAAGAAACTACATTTAGTTTCCTGTTTTTGAGTAACGTGTAATATGGTGTTTTGTGCTTTCTGTCTTTCCTAGGTTTTATATCTGGGAGATTTTACATTCCACAATTCGTAAGATGAATAAGCATGTTCTGAAGATTCACAAAGAACTGGAGGAGACCAAAGCAAGACTGGCCAGGCAGCACAAAAGGGTGAGTAATTTGTTTGTAATTTTTAAACCAAGTTACACAAGCTGGCATGCTGATGTACAGACATACAGTTGGTTTTGGAAAGGACTGAATACACACAATTCTTTAGTAAGCATGTCTGCAGAGGTGTGGCCCGCTGTAGCACTGAGTCGTCAAAAATTAGATGCATGTTCTTGGTCTGCCTTTCTAATGTTATCTGTAATTTAAGAATTTAATAAAATCTTTTAAGGGAGTTTATATGTATTTGGTCTGTTCAAGTTCTCTCTCACAAGTTTCTTTTCCAACATGATCGTGTCTTCCACTTGCCTTCTAATCTGGATTGCAAATACCTTATTAGAGAACAGTAAGAACAGTTACACATTATTTATAGTAAGTTCTGTTAAAGAGTGCTCTTGTGGCTTCCATGCAGAAGTGCACAGAAACAGCTATTTGTGATTGAGAAGTTGGCTGTTACTGTTCTTCTGATGGATGCTGCTGGATTCTGACACTTGCATGGTGCTTCCTTCTTCCAGCTTATTTTCCTGAGTACAGTTGCATGATCTTGCATTATTAAACACAGCAAACTGATGAGGAAGCAGCTGTTGTTGTGTTCTGTTGTCTCAAGTGGACCAGTAAAATGGAGTGTCTTCATTTGTGGCAGCTGGAAAAGATGGGGCCCAGGGAAGCTGGGCTGAATGCAGTACTTAGTTATGACAGAATTAAGTCAGTTTATAAATACGCTGAATTACAGAAAGCAAGAGAGAATTTCTGTGTTTCTTTGAGGTCTGTTAGTGTGCTTACCTGCGTAAAACTCTTAGCTAGCTCCAAAATTTTGAATGAGGTCTGTGTCAAAATGTGACACAGAGCCTACTGATGTTTTTTGGAGAAAACTCCTCAAGTCAGTCATTTGTCCAGAAGCTTCTGTTGAGAGATCACTGATAACTCAAAACTTGCCAGTGTTGGTTCGTCCCAGCCGCTTCATCTTGTTTCTTTCACTCAGCAGCAGCCATCCTGCTTCCTCCTCAGTGTACGTTGATGAGCAGTTAATAAATGCCTGTGATTGTGGAAGACCTAGATGTAGTCATTGATTTTGCTGTGAGGCAAAGAGCTCTAGCGTCTCTAAATATACCAGTGTTTTAATTTCTGTCCTTGTCTGTTGCTGCAGCTATTTATTACTTAGTACTTTAAATGAGTATTGTGCCAGGAAGAAACACTTGTATGCAACAGTGAGTAGTTCTGCAAGCTGTTGCTCTGCTGCATGACCATTCCTTTTAGAGGAAGTAAGCCATCAAGTTTTGATGTTCCCAACATGAAGGGTATTCCCTTACCATGGAATGAGTCCAAGGCTTGCGTGCTTTATCTTGGTCCTTCAGTGTTTTGAGTTCAGAAAACCTCTATAGATGGGGAAAAAGGCAAGTTCCTATAGAGAGAATAAAATTAAATTCTCACTTGCCCTCTGGTAAGTTGTTTTCATTTTTTACACTGATTCAGAGCTATACCTGTCTTGTGGTTGTGAACTTCATTTCCTGTTCTGTAGGTGAGTTAATACATGGCCCTGTATTTGTCTCCAGTTAGACATGCTTATTTTACAGATATTTGAAGTTTTGAGCTGGTAATTTATGGATGTTTTTGCACAGAAACAACTATGTGACATTAAAGCAGTGTCCTGTGTTTGAATTTACCATAATTCTGCCTTTCTTCCTATATGCCTTGTAGTCTTGTTTAAAACTTAGTCACCTGAGCTTCCAAAGCTGGTACTTAGGTGTATTTTGTGGGTGGTAGTGGTGTTGTATTCTTTTTGATGCAGTGAAGCATGCCATATTCCTACTTAGTAGATAAATTTCCGTGCTGACTCGTTCTACTCCTGTGAGTAGCCTTTTTGATCATGAATATAGGGTGCAGGAGAGAATTTGCACCAGGTGCATCTTTTTTTAAAGACCTGAGATTTCAGAACTCTTTGTTTAATAATTTCATGTCTTGCTGCAGTAGGTGCAATTTGAAAAAATCTATGCCAGATTGCTTTTAAAAAGTTCTTCATTACCATGTAATAGTAAAGTTGGCAGGCATATTACCTTTCACTGTGTTTCCATTAAATAAATCATGAGATCACAGAATGGCCTGGGTTGGAAGAGACCTCAAAGTTCACCAGTTTTAAGCTCTTGACATGAGCAGGGACACCTTTCACGAGACTAGCTTGCTCAAAGCTCCATCCAGTCTAGCCTTGAAAAATCCCAGGGATGGGCATCCTCAGCTTCTCTGGACAACCTCTTCCAGTGTCTCACCATTCTCAGTAAAGAATTTCTTCCCTGTTTCTTAGCTAAACCTACTCTCTTTCAGTTTAAGGCTATTCATCTTTGTTCTACCACTGCATGTTCTTGTAATTAGTTTTTCTTTCTTGGAGTCTCCCTTCAGGTACTGGAAGGCTGCCCAGAGACTACTCTGCTTCAGGCTGAGCAAGCCCAATTCTTTCAGCCTTTCCCTCCTAAGAGAGGTGCTCCCCCTCTGATCATCTTGGTGGCTTCCTCTGAACTCATTCCAGCAGTTCCCTGTCCTTCCTGTGCTGGGACCCCAGAGCTGGGTGCAGGGTTCCAGCTGGGTCTCAGCAGAGCAGAGCAGAGGGACAGAGTCCCCTCCCTCCCCTGCTGCCCACGCTGCTTTGGATGCAGCCCAGGACACGTTTGGCTTTCTGGGCTGTGAATGCACATGGCTGGGTCATGTCCAGCCTCTCACCACCAGCACCCCCACGTCCTTCTCACAGGGCTGCTCTCCATCTGTTCATCCCCAGCCTGTGCCAGTGCTGGGGGTTGTACTGACCCAGGTGCAGCACCTGGCACTTGGCCTTGTTGACCCTCATGACAGGGGCCCACTTCTGGAGCTTGTACAGGTGCTTCTGGTTGGCATCCTGTCCTTCAGGAATGTCACCCTCACCGCTCGGTTTGGTGTCATCTGCAAATTTGATGAGGGTGCACTTCATCTATGAAATAACACTCGTCCCAGTACAGACCCCCAAGGGATACCACTGGTCACTGATATCCATTGGAACTCTGAGCTGTTGATCACTACCCTCTGGATGCCACCAATTTCTTATCCATGTGACAGTTCACCCATCAAATCCATCTCTCTCCAATTTAGAGAGAAGGATGTGGAGGACCATGTCAAAGTCCTGATAAATGACATCTGCTGCCCTTCTCTTGTCCACTGCTGGAGTCACTCCGTCATAAAAGGCCTGCAAGT
>WBND01000183.1:147093-169036 GCA_013398595.1 Tychaedon coryphoeus
CCCCCCTAAAAAAAAAAAAAGAAAAGAAAAGCTCGCTCTCTTCCCGTGAAACTAAACTAGTTTCCTGCCAACCCTTCCTTGCTGCTCCCAGAATCCGTCCCTTGTGCCTCTCCGTTCAAATGCCCGCGGTAATTACCTGCATGGATTGCGTTTCTCTCGTGTCCTAAAACATTTTATTTCTTTTTAGCTTGTCGTCCTCGCTTGGCATTAACTTTCGACAACAGCCAGCAGAGTGTGCTGTGAACGCTGAGAAAAGAACATCCTGCTTCTGGGAAATTTTTATATATATCTCCATATATAAATATATATATATATATGTATACACATATGTACAGAAATGCAGATGAAGACATTTTAAGTGGTTCTAAGACTTGCAGGAGTGGTAGGTAGCTCCTCCCGTCAATTAAAATACTTCTCTTGTCGCAGATCACAGAACCTCTTCCTTAAAAATTAATAACCAAGTCATACTAAACCGTCTGCTTTCAGCGAGATTGCTTTCCAGTGTTTGTATAAAGTTGGAGAAGTGCCACAGTGAAGATGTCCAAATACATTTCACAGTCAGAGAGAAGGATCTAGAACACAAGGTATTTAATAGATGAAAATGCAAATCGTACCCCCAGCGTACAGGAAGCAGCTTATGCAATTATACAGTATGAGCATACGTTTCTCCAACCTCATTACTCCCTTGTTTGGACTGACTTACTGGCAGTAAGCAGTGGAGTTCCAAACACATTAATAAACACAGTAGAAACAAGTGAAATTAAAAAAAAAAAAAGAAAAAAATTGAAGAAAAGTGTTTACTAGATGTCTTGAAAATGGAAATGTTTGCTTGAAAGCAAACACGTATGTTTGGATTCCTTATGCTATTCTGGTGTCTCTTCTTCCTTGTTTTGTAGGAGCAGACATTTAGGGAGGAGTGAACTGAGTTGTGCTTGTGGGGTAACAAATAGTTTAGTATCATTCATAAACCAAAACTGCCTTAAAGCAAAGCCAAGTTTGAGACCCTGTGTAAGGGTTTTAAGGGCAAAAGGACATTATTGTTATGCAACCAAACTGGAATTAGGATTAAAAGGAAATCAGAATACATAAACAAAAGCAAATTCAGAGGCAAGGCATTCAAATAAAATAGGCTGTGAGCTGCAACTATCTATGCAAGTGTTAATTATTAAATCAAATTCTTTAGAAACGTATATTAGAGTTTTTTTTTTTTTTTTCTCAGGGCAGTCTGACAGGGCAATCAAAGCAGAATATTCTCCCCAATTCTGCTTCTGACCAGAATGAATCAAATACAATGCTTTTAATTTTCATGGCCAAGGGAAGGGAATAAAACTAATAGTAGTATATTAGCAAGGAGTTACAAACTATCTCATATGCATTGCTCTGGTCATACAGTAATATTTGTGCTTAATATTAGACACATGTGGCTTAATGCACGCACATGACATAATAATTATAATGGTATCTGTGTTTTAAATGGTTTTCTCGGGTTCTGTATGCCAAGTAATACCAAGTATTACCATACATGTAGCCATGTATTAGAAGGTAGGCTGTCATTAATTGCCAAGCACAGATGTGCATTATTTCATAGCCACAGAGACCATCATCAATGAGGAGTTGAGTGCGAGGGGGCAGCTGAGCAGTGCTTCACAATTCATCACTCCCATGGAGGAAACAGTGAGCAGCAAGACAAGAGTGTTTGCTGACTATGCAAAGCCTTTTTAAGTTAGCAGGGGGTGAGGGTCATCTGTAAAGAATTGTGGGTGATTAGGCAGTAAAAACTTAGATTAAATGGAGAGTTGATAAATGCAAGGTGATGTCATAACTACTCATAACCTTACATAAAATGTAGGAATACCTGAATTAGTTCCTGCCACTCAGGAGTGAGACTTTAAGTACGTATGCCCTGCATGAATGCCATCTTTATGTTTGGAAAAAGCAAGGCACATTTCAAGGAGAGGGACAGAGAACAAAACCGGGAAGACATTTATGGCACTTCAGAAATCTGTGGTGAGTTTGCATCATGAGCACTGTTCCCTGTTGCATTTCCTGCTTCTTAGAAAGAAAATGCTGGAACTAGAGAAGAATAACAAGGATGCTGACTGTCTGACTTTGTGTCCCTTTAAAGGGCCAGTTGAGGCTTGGAGTTTTCACTAAAGAGGGAGGTTGCATGCGGCCCATCACATCCCAAGTAACTTGCAGAGGGTGGATGCCAGATGACTTTCTGAGTACAAACCATCAGATTTGCAGTAGCAGGAGCCCAAGTCTGAATAAACAAGAGGAGATGGTTCTTTGTTCAGTGCCTTTCTGAATGGCATGCCGAGTACAGGGTGTTTCTCTAGGGTGCAGGAAGATGGGCCGAGTATTTGGAAGAGGATTGTGTTGAGAGTTAATGAATGAACACCCCCTCAAGCTCAGGAAATTCCCAGAGCTGAAAGCAGTTGGTAGCTGTGGGAGTGTTGCAGAGAAGATATCATATATTTGCCTTGCTTTTCCTCTTCCTTTGACGTTTGCCTGTGGCCTGTGGTGGAAACAGGATGTTGGACTGAATGGGTTCTTCATCCCAGGCAGTACACCTCTTCCTCTGTATTCATGAAGGATCACACTGAAACACCTGGAGCCACAAGATAGGAATAAGCCTGTGTGATGGGGTCCTTCTAACCAAATTCACTGTTCATCTAGACCAGGAGTTACTTATAGAGTAGCTGCTGGGCATATATTTCTATTTTGCCTCATGATATACTTCTTTGTTTGTGTAATCAAAATCTTAGCAGCAATAGGCATACAGCTGCATTGCAGTTGCACACCTACAACCAAACCATCCTTTTGTCCTTCCTCAGTAGCAAATACTTGTTCCATGAGAAACAGACCTAACAGTCTTACTTTTTCAATGAGTTTGTCTTTTGAAGGAACATCTGTGGATGAAAATCTCTTTTCTCCTTTCTCCAGCCCCACTCCCCCCAATCCCTTTCCCTCTGTTTGATGGTTCATGTGGTAATATCAATTTTAGCCACATTTGAATCCAGTAGCCAGAAGCTGACTGGCTAATACACACAGGGTGTTGGGCTGCTGCCTCTGAGCATGACTAAGGCATTGGATTTTATCCAGTGATTTCAAATGCTTTTTGAATGGGAGAGAACAGTTTGATTGCATCCTTAGGAATGTAAGGCAAAAAATACCATGCTGTTTGTGGTTTTGTTTCCATCATGTTTCAGATTGATACACTCATTTCTTATGTTACCTTTAATAAATAAATGGAGAAATATCGCTGGCTTCTTGGTGATAAAGAGGCATGACCTCTGAAAAAACGAAATGAACTTGTTAAAACCAGATAGTGCACCTGCTTGAATTTGTATGTTTTCTTTCTGAATTCACCTGTGCTGTAGCTCATGGGTCAGGGATACACAGTGAATCATCCCGTTGGACAGAATGGGACATGCAGAGTAAATTAGGTTTGTCATGTCTCTGCGATTTTCTCCTTCGCTCACTACCTGTAGGAGAGGATTTTCATAGTAATGTGGCCTGTCTTCACGCTCCATTTATCATACTCCAATTGATGTATGCAATCTTGGTTGAACAGGTAGGTAATGGAGTAAACATTTAAAGTGTTGAATGCCTAAGCAACCCATCTGAAACAAACAGGTAGGCAAGAATCAAAGGGCAAATGTTCAGAGACAAAAACTGGCGTTCTTCTTTGGCAGGAGATCTTAATGAAAGTTTGTTATCATTTTCTCATTACAGGAAATGACAGGATTTGAAATTACAATGTAAATATCTTTTATTTGCTAGCATTTTACAAGACTTTTGTGTTTTATTCCTGAATAGGACTTTAATATGTTGGCTTTTAATATCAGCAGAAAACGTTCATTTCGTATCTGTGAACAGGAAAGTGTTGATGGCCACATGATGAAAAAATGCTGTTTACTGTTTCAGAGATTGCTACAAAGCTGACTACACACTTTCACTATTGATTGGCAATCCAGAAAGAGAAATTCTCTTCCAGCATTTTACCAGAAAAAGTCATCTCTCTCTTCCATGAACATAAAAAGTGGGAAACTGTGGCAAAACAGGAAACAAGTTCTGTAATGTGATATGGCAGCCTTTGGTGATTTGATACCTTCAATACAAAGGACAAAAAGCATTGTAGGAAAACATGTATGTTTTTCTGAAGCTGAGATAGTAGGATATTGTTCTTACTCCACCAGTGGTTGGTAGAGGAGACTTGATAGAAATGGGTTTGAAGACCTGTCTGAGCTGTCATAAAGTTGAGCTATTCAGGTTTTGGGGCCTTTTCACCAAGTGTGCAAGAAATATGATGTAAATGGGATCTCTGTATTGACAGATTTATACTCCCTCCTAGTGTATCTATATGGACAGTTATTTAATCCATGCAAGAACCTTTACTGTAGCAACTTAGAAACATCAAGAAATTTTGCTGAATGCTTTAGTCACTTTTTTGTTCTACTAAGAGCATCTCAGGCATTTCTGAGACAGAAAATAGGTACATCATCTGCTATAATAGTCTGCAGGACATGAGCTTTAGTTGTATTGATGGTGAAAGGCTGAGTGTTCTAGATGGAAGTTCAAAATTTAGGCCTGAATTACTGAAGTATTTAAGGAGATGGGGAATGTACGTATTTAAAAAGAAATTCTTTAAATTTCCACTTTATATTGTGCAGCATATTGCACCTTCCCCCCCCCCAAGTCGTAGTATAAAGAGATTTTTTTACTATTGCTTCCAAGTCAGCCTGACTTGTTCCTGTGTGCAGAGTACCTGGAATGGGAGACCATAAAACAGCTGACAGAGTCTGCAGTAGCAAGAAAATCATGTCCCAGTTACCAGGGTTTAAACAAGATGTAACTCTTCTGGTCCTTGCATATCTCTGCAAAACGTTTTGGTGCCATTTGCCACAAGTTTGATCAGATATCTCTCTCCAGTTTGTTTTCCCAATGTCAGCTGCTGTCAGAATATGGTAAGTTCATCCCACAGTGCTGTCCATATGCACCTCCAGGCCCCAGTCCTGCTCTTCACCGCCAGGAGCCGTGCCCATTTCAGCTCATTGAAGCATGAGAGGAGAAGGATAATGTGGAATTGATCTTAGAGACTGCGCATTCTAGGCTCACACCGACCTACCTGTGAGAGAAGTGCGGAGCCAACATGTGGCTTAAACCCTAGGAATGCAGAGCCAGTGGGAGGGCTTCTGAGGGCCTGTGCCACCCGCAGAATTTGAATCTTGAACATAATCTGAATGTATCCTCTCAACGTGATCAGAAAATAGTTTCTGATCAGGGTCTTGCTACCTGGATTACTTCAGCTAGTTGATTTTGTTGTCTTAGTTTTGATGGCATTTTTCCCCCCTTAACGTGAAAACTTGGCTTTGCCTTGCCAGAAAGAGGAGTAGCAACCATAGCAATTAATGAACATTAATGAGTGAGAGAAAATAAAAACAATTAATGATGTCACTTTTTACAGTGGCTTTACATACCTTTCTTACAGGTTTGACATATACTACATTCCTGTGTTACTTCCACTTCATCCAAATGTTTCTGGCTAAGCTGTCCAAATCAAACTTTTTTAGAATTTGTTCTCTTTGTAGCATAGCTACACTGAACTTTGCCATTTACTGGAACCCTCTTCTTTTTTTTTTTTTCCTTGAAAGACCATGCTATGCCTAGAGCGTGGGAAGTAGTTAATGAAGAAAAACAAGAGAGAGGGGGGAAAAAAAGAGGTTTTTATCTTTCTAACTAGATTTGGAATCTAGTTAAGTGATTTTGGAATCTAGTTACTGATCTAGTGACGCAACACTTCTTTTGCAAGAGACTGCACTTTCTTGATTTTTGCTCAGTGAGAGTTTTCTTTAGAGCAGTGGTCAACAGTTTTCAGTTTTCAGCATCCTCTTTGAATTTGGAGGCAATCAAAGTGTTCACCTCTGCGTGGAAGCATCCTCACCTGTCTAGGAAAGCATGCTGTCTAGCACCTTGCCATTCCCTGGCTGAAGACCTGACACACTCAGCTGCCAGCCATTGCAACTGGTGTACCACTGGAACAGTCCCATGCCAGGAGGGGTATGTTACTCATTCATGAGTCTGCAGGTGCTCTAGGCCTCTCTAGGGTTTATCAGCATGGTTAAAATAAGCCAGCTTGGATTTTCATCTGTCAAGGTTTGGGCTCTTCCTCAAATCCCATTTTTTAACTTCTTGTTTTTCTGGTTTTGGGGGTGCATTTGTTGTTCTGAGGGTTGCACATTTTCCAAGTTTATGTTTAAGATATTTTATTAGTTTCAACTTTTTTTTGTTCCTTCACTTTTCTGAGAAAGCAAGAAAAGCACAGTTGATGAAGTCTCAGCAACATTTCACAGATTCATTAACTTTTACCTTGGTGTCTACTAAAATCTGAAAGTGCCTGTACAAATCACCCCAAACATCCATGGTCTTGGACTGTTTGTCTGCACTAACCACCCCATCTCTTATCTGAGCAATGTAATTTGTCATGGTACATTCAAAAGTATTGGAACACCCTATCCCAATGCTTCTATTTTCTGTGTGTGCCTCCTGGTGTCCACAGAAATGGTCTTCTTGGAAGAAAATAGAACATTTTAGTGCTGTGTAGCACAACCTCCGTTTCTTCTCTAATACACTGACAATTTGAATACTTTCCTTGTTTGTTTCATCATTCCATTAATTGACTTCATACTGTGAAACTTGCTTCCTTACTCTTTCTTACTTTTCCCAAAGTGATTGCTCAGAACTGCACACTGCAGTAAGATCCTATTACAACATAAAATTGTCTTAACTGAGGCAGAATCCTGGTTGCAAATTTCCTCATACGGTACATTGGTTCTCTTGACTCATACATTTATGTGGCAAATCCCAGAGGACACACTCAGTAAGTAGTATGCTGTCATGGTAGCAGGTAGTAAGAACTTTAGTTAATAACTTAATCATGCAACATAACGATTAAATGAAGATCAGTGTGATACTAATATGATATGGTAAATTCTTGAGGTGTACTACATGTCTAGGGGGTTTGCTTGGAAGTTATTACAGACAAAGCATGCTGACTGGCTACTTGGCATTCAAGATATTCTTCCTAATCCACTTCCATAAAGACTATTTCCATCTCTCCCTTACCTTTGACAATTTCTTATGCTGTAACTCTCATATAGTCTAACCAAAGCTAACTTGACTGGAGCTGCCATAATTTGCTCAAACATTCTCACCTAGTACTTTTGTTCTGACTGTGTTTTATGTTTAATGACTATCAGACATTAATTTCTGTATTAAAGTATATTCCATACTTAGGCATCTTAAGAAAACTTATGATTAAATGGAAAGTCTACATGTTCCATGACTGCTTCAAAGAACTGCAGCAGTTCTGTAAAGATCAGTTAATCACGACTCACTTTTTACAGCAGTCACATTGCTTCCTTCTCAACAGATTGTCTTCATGCAGCTGTACTTTCATTCCATCCTCTGTTATAGTTTTTGCTAAGTTCTCTAGTATGAAGACCAAACTTACTGCTATATCATTTTTTTGTATCCTTTCAGAGGGTTTGCCAATTTTGAAAATGGAAAATAAAGGAATTAATTTACTTGAAGCTGCATGAAACATGAAAATATTTTTATTTTATTTTATTTTAATTTTTTATTTTATAGCATACAACTTCTTGTGAATAAGCAAGATAAAACCTTGCAGTTATGTCTCTTGGGCAGATATAGAACAAAAAATGTACAGCACATTCATGTGCATATTTTAATAAACTTTCTGGGTACCGAATTGGCATGAGAGCAGATACATGAACAGCTTACCATAAAAGGTTTAATTAACATATGTAATAATGACCACAAGAGGGTGCTCTTAATTACTGTTCCGTGAATGCTGTTTGACTTCAATTTTCAGAGCCGATGGGACAACTAATTTTAACCCTTACAAAAAAATCAAGTGAATTAGTCATAAGTGGAATCTACCTAAGTTATTTGAAACCAGGCATAATGCTTGCTCACATAATCCCCACCTAAATACATTTCCTCTAACTTGAAGCTAAACCAGACAGGACCTTAAGCTTCCCTTTCATGTGTGTTTTTTGCATTAACACAGCTGTAAGAATAGCGAGAAGTTTTGTTTACTCTAGTTACAGCTCTCACACCTACAAAGTACATAATAAAACGTTTTGCATTTGATACAAAAGTCAATTTCCAAATGAAAAGTCATTTTCGTGATGTCCAGTTGTTTTTCAAAAACGAAAGAGAATTTCCGTGTTTGGTACTGCAAGTAATTTAGCCAGGGGTGTGCACTGAACGACCTACTGAAAAACGGCTTTATATAGCTTTACATCTTGTTAGTAATTTAATCATTGAAGGTGGGCAATTAACTCGCTGCTCCGTCTTGAAAGACACCTCGTTTTCCAATCCCAGAATATATCCTTTTTTGTGAGCTCAATGCATCTGCTTCTGTGTGTGGGAAATGAGAGCGTATTCACCTCAGTATTAAAATGCCACTTAAATTCCTGACAGAGAGTGGATGCGGTGCTAGAGTGCCACTTCCCATGAAGTGGCGCTTCCCACTTGACGGCCGGTTAGTGGAGTGCTTGTGTTAAACATCATTCAATACGCAGGTAAACCACTTCGCTCCAAATGCGGCCATCAGACTGCTGTTTTTGCGCACACATCACTAATCTTTTGTGGAAGTTTGTGCTGAAACCATAACAACTTCCAAGCAGACCACCCACCTTGCAGTGCAGGAATGCATTTTGCACAATTGACAGATCTTTCGGTTGTTTCCTTTCTCTCTCTCTTTTCTTTTCTTTTTTTTTTTTCTTCTTTAAAAACCTGTTCCTCTGAATCTGCCGTTCAAAGAACAATAGATTCAAATAATGGCAGCAACGTTTAGTTTTCTGTGTGTTCATGCTGCTGAGAAAAGATCAAGACTAAAAGAAGAGATTTTTGCCTCTGTAGAAGCTGAAACTGATGAGACTTACTCCCTCTGTAAGTCACACTGTGCAGTTCTGAATGAGACAGCTTCTGGCTGGTTCTTTTCTCTATTTCTGTAAAACTGAAAGGAGGCAGCCCTGAGAGAACAGCAGCTGAGGTGAAAGCTGCTGCGCTGCTGAATTAACCCGAACCATAGCTATGTCACTCCGGAGTCAGAAGTCCATGGCTTTTCTGCACTTTGGAGCTGCCACCCAGCGTGGCAGTGCGGTGCAGGCTCTGTCCCATCCTCGCCAGGGGGTTCCAGCAGCATGGGGGTACCTGGGCTGGAACCTGTGCTGTGCCGGTGGCCGTGGCTGGGCTAGGGATAGTCAGCACAGAGTCGTTCTGCCGCATTAGAGATGGCTCTGCTGACATGATGCTACTCCAAAATGTCCATTCGTGCATCCAGATCCGTACTTTATGTCTGTTTCAGCTCTTGTTTGTTGGAGCATGTTTCCCAGACCTTCCTACTAACATTTAAAAAGGCAGGCAAACAGATGAGCAAAACACATCCTTTCTGTGCATGCCACAGGACAAGCAGTGATGTATCCTTCTGTAACTTTGTCAGCACAGAACACTTGAAGTCATGGACACACAATTCAGTTCTCCAGCTGCCAGTGATGTCTCTTCAGTGGCCTCTGCATTGGGAGTGTCTGACACCACCAGTGAAGAACAGCTGCTGGCAAGACAGTACAAGACCACATAAAAGATTAGGGACACAGTTCCAGTAAAAATCTCTGGATACCTGTCAGAAGCAAGGAACCAATCAATTAAACAGAGCCTGCACTGGGTGTCCTCCTGTTGGCTCACAGGACCCTAAAACACTTGAAATCCTTATACACAATCCTTAAAATCGCAGAACCACAGAATGGGTCAGGTTGCAAGGGAGCAACCTTGCCTGGTCCAACATCCCTGCTCAGGCAGGATCATCCCAGAATGCATGGCAGAGGATTGCATCCAGACAGTTCTTGAGTGTCTCCAGTGAGGGAGACACCACAACCTTCTGTCATCTTCTACAGAAAGTGTCTCCGTGGTGGATTGTCAAGCATCATTTGTCTCTCTTCATACAGCAGCTCTGTTGATGAGCAGTGTGTGGTCCAGCTTATGAGGAGACATAGACAACCACTCAGAATGAGTTTAATGTGAGTTTAAAGTGTAGCCTTTTAAATTTTGGAGACCTCAGTATATGCAGAGTGTCTGTAGAACCAGGATCCCTGAGCAAGTCTCCTTTTCCCATGGAGAAATTTTGTCCAGGCCAAAAACCAGAATTTGGGCTGTTTTTTCCCCAGGATTTATGAGTGTCTGGTAGACTGTTGGAAGAGTAATGCTGTGTAATGCAGCAGTAATCTCTGAAGGCATGGTCAATATACATGCATCCTGAAAGGCAACCGGGACATGTGCAGACCTATTTTTACTTGTACAGCCAGTGAATCCAAAATTACCTAGGAGCTGCAAAACCTTGGTTCATGATTTCTGTGGGTCAGCTGCTTTTGCTCAGACAGTCCTGTGTGTTCTTGGCACACACATAAAATCCTGTATATGCTCAGTAAATCCGGGGTGTGTACATAGTGCTCGCTGCAGAACTGCTGCACAGCACGAATGCATTGAGATATCATCTGGTAAAAATACGAGAGCCTTATAAAAAAGTGTTAGTGATTATTATGTTGTTACTCCCAACTGAGAGTCTGATTGAGGATGAAATACCACCGTATCAGATTTCTGCTTGAGGCATTTTGTCTCCAGCCACAACCATGTAAAGAATTTTTCCCAAGATAAGGACATTTGACCACCATTGTGAGGCTGCAGTCTACACGTTGCTAGATCATTTTGAATTACTTCTGGGCCCTCCAGCTGCACAGGAAGAGCAAGTGATTTGAGTTTCTTTATTGCAAAAGGACACAGCAAATGTACCTTAGTGTGCCTGCTTGAGTAGTTAGGTCTGGCCATCTCAGTAAATTCATTGCTAAAGAATTGCAAATTTGTTTAGTAAATACCTGAGGTGTGCCAGAAACTGGGGAAATAAGAAAGAACAGAAAAAGAGGGACGTGCTTTGAATTGCTTTCATGCTTACAGTTTTCAGTTGGTAAAGAAGCACATGGATACCATTTCCACATTCCTCAAAGCCCTGTCAGAGGTCTGTTCTGCTTCCTAAGGTTTACTGGTAGTGACAGAAGATGCTGTTCAGGACTTGTCAGTGTTGCAATAATTTACACTTCCTTTCCCTTCCACCAGGAAGAGCAAATTACAGACAGAAGGGGGAGAAAGAGAGATAGGCAAGTAATATTGTTCTTATTACTGAGAAGGTAGAGGAGATTTTATGAAGGGATTCAGCTAAGGCCGCAGATCTGAGTCTCATGTGCACACCACACCTCTTTTGTCAGCTCCACCAAGTGTCTCTCTGAAGTGATGAATTTGCTCACTTCTTGCAGCCATGCAAAAATCCAGAGCTGGTCTTTTAAACTGTCCATGGGATTGTTACCTAGAGTCCATAGGAGACTGCTACAAATTACTTGAACTTGTGTCTTAGGAAGGGTAGAATCACAGGAGTTGCCTGTTTCTCTCCCTTAGGGATAAAGTGAACCGCTTTCCACTCTCCGCTTGGTTCCATGTAGGACAACAGGCAAATTTCCAGTTCCCACCTTTTCTGTCTGGCCACATTTCCTCAGGGCGGTGGAAATGGTGCTGTACAGTCTGGTGTATGTGCGCCTGGAGTAATGTGTCACTGAGCCTGGGGAGAGCTGGTGGTGATGCTTTTGTTTAATTAGACACAGGAGAGATGGCTCTTGTTTTCTTTAAAACTTTCAAGTATTCCCCAGAGGCCATCACATACTGCTCCATGCAGTATCCCAAGGATCATCTTTGACGGCTTCCTGCCCTTACTATGGACAAGGCAACACCTGTGACATTTGTGGGAATCACTACAACAGACAAGTCTTCAATGAGACAGTCAGATAAGTGTTTGAAGGTGCTTCAGCAGATGTGCCAGGTACAGTTCCTCCCTTGAGCAGATTCTTTCCCATACTGCAGGGTGGGCAGCAGTGCAGACGTGCTGTGTGAGTCACAGAGGTGATGGCCAAGCACTGAAACACCAGTGAAATCTGTGAGTTACTGTCACAATCACACATTGTGACATTAATAATGCACGGGGATAAAATGGGCAACAAGAATAATGAGGCAACAAATGAAACTAGCAGACTAGCTAGATACACAATCCATCTGCGTGTAATTCTCAGGGAATGGTTCACCGTGGCTGGCTGCCCCAGGAGAGGGTATCATATTCTTCCTTACTGTTTTCTGGATCCTTCTTATCACAGCAATATTTGCTTTTGTGGATTTTGTCTTTTCCTGTTACTTTGGACAAAAGTAACTTTCTCTTTCTGTGAGTTTATCTTGTGGGTTTTAAATCCAGGCAGGACTACTGGGTCTGCAGTAACTAGCAGTAATGGGTCACACAGCTGCATTGCATGTGGTAAGAAGAAATGAATCCTCTGGCTGAATGTGATGCTGCCGTCTGCTGGTTTAATTTGTTGCCTCTTTATTCTTTTACTGAGAGACACACGAGTACTTACTGTCTGTTGACCTCTTCCTTGACTCTCAGTGCTGAGGGGATCTGCTTTCATGCTAGTCATCTCTTTTCTATACCAGCATGTCTTTATATAGCTGGCTATTTCTTACTTCTCATTATCCTCCCAACATATTTCTGTCCTTTTCCAGTTCTTCCATCTCCTTTCTGAGCCAGGGAGAGAAAGACTAAACATTACTCGATGGCATGGTGAGAGGCATGTGAAAGAGGAGATTTAAAAGTGCATTTGGATAGGTTTAGCAAGGAGGAGAGAACTGGTTGCTTGCTGATTGTTTATGTGAAGTTTTCTCTGGCTGTATGAAGGCTTCTCAGTGATGCAGACAAAAATTATGACCTGGAAAAGACTTTACCAGCACCACTGGCACCTTAGCCTTTGTCCAGGCCCGGTCCTTTAGGCATCTTCAGTGAACGTCCCAGTGGAGTTGTGACCGTTTACATGTTGCTTGATTTTCTGCCTGCTGAGTTGCACTTGGAAACAGACAGTCCCTCTCCCTGCTCCAAGGAGGAGAATTGTATTATGAGAGCTCTTTTGAAGAAAAACTGCACCTTTTTTTAAATTTCCCTCTTTTCTGCCTACAGTGGTCAGAAGGTACTGCTGAAGGTGGCTTCTGGAAACTCACTCATTTGCCACTAGGAGGGTAACACAGATGGCCCCACATCTGTGGGGAGTTGTTTCATTACCAGGGCCAGTTTCAGAGTCCAGACTGATCCCATGTGTAGGCACGGCTTTGTCAGGCCCAGGTGTTGAGAGGATGCAGGGCATTTCAGTGGTGGGCTCTAAGGCAGGGGCTCCCATGAGAGCTACTCTACAGTGGGACTAGGAAGGCTGGAGAGTAGAGGAGGCCCTTTGGAGGCAATGTGACCCATGAAGTGAAGGCTGCTACAGAAACGTCTGGCAGGAGAAGAGGGTTCTTGCAGCGGCTTGCAATGGACCCTGGGGGCCCCACAGCAGGTAACAAACACTGGAGTCATTCCCTCTGCAAGAAGTTTCACGTGTGAGGGTCACTGCAGAATCCTCAAGCCCTGAAAGCAATTCAGGTCAAGGTAATACCACAGTTATTAAAGCAGCTGAATCTATCAGTTATACTGTTAGAAAATGTCCTCTCAGACATCCCTGAAAGAAATGGAGCTATTTTACTTTCTGAGTTGCCTTCTGCAAAGGAAATCACTGAGGAGGGACACAGTGTTCAAGGAAAAGAGTTTTAAAATTCAGCTCAGGCTGAAAAGCACTCAGCTTTTAGACGAGTGAGGGCTGGTAGGATTTTCAATCTGCTTTCAGCATTTCTTAAATATTTGTAAATACACAGTTTTGGACTTGGCCTAGGAGTCAGGCCACATTTTTGCTGGCACATCCTGGAACTCAGAAGCTTATTGTGTGAGGCTTGTGGCACTCAGAGCAAGAGCTGCTCTTTGTGCCGAGTGTCTGTCCTAAAGTAAGCCACAGGCACTCAGGGGGGCAGCAGGAGAACAGATGAAGCAGTAGTCTGTAATTTTCTACTAGGAATGTTATGCTAGTAAGATGTCCTGTGCTTTTTACAGAATTATCCTCTCTTGCTGTTAGAATGATTTCTCTTTCAAAGTCATACTGCTGACAAGGAAAAACTCTGCTTTAAGAATAGCCCAGAAAGCAGTAAAGAGCAAATTTTTACATAAACCATTTTCTCAAACCATTGTTTCTGGTGTCTTTGCCCAGGAGCTACCCCCACAGTTCAAGGTACAGCCATTAGGGTGACACTTTAGGTACACATACAACAATAGGGCAGCTCTGCAGTGAAATGAGATATGCATCACCTGTGATAAGAGAAGACTTGACAGGTATGCTGCTTTGGCCTTAAATCCCAGATACCTGTCTTTTCCCATCCCCCAGTTTTGCTTCATGGCCGAAAACTTCACCTAAATACAAGCTCTGTGCTTTCCTTTAATTTCCTCCCATCCTGCAGGGGATCCTCTACATATGAGAGCTTCTTCCAGCAGCTGCATATCAAAGGAAGTGTTTTAGCAAACACAAAGGATGGACAGAGGGGTTTGTGCTCCCTTGTTATTCCTTGCAGTAAATGCATGTCCACTGGGGGAATAAAGTTGTTTTCTTGATGCAGGAGTCATTGGGGATTAACCTTCTCTCAAAGTCCTGGCAGGACAAAGCTGCTGGCAACAATTGAAGCACATGCCATGAGATGAAACACCGGGGTAGGTGGCACCCAAACTCTCAGGGCTGGAGGAAAGCTGACTGGTGCAGGGAGTTATCATTCATGCAGCCCCTGCAGCTGGTGGGTATCTATCTGACCAGTGTGTGGCAGTTCCACCACCTCTTTTCAGTCTCTGGGGATTGCTGGGGTGGAGGAAGGGACAATCAGCCCCACATTGTAGGGTATGGGTGCTTTACAGTGTGGCAGGACCTGGATTCTGGCTGACTATACCACCACCATTACTTCTGTGTGGTGTCCCTCACTGTGTTTGCCACTGCTTTGGCTCAAGCACTCCCAAACAATACCTAGGCCTGGGTGCACCTTTGGGAAACTCCTGGAACAGTCGTCACCTATATCCCTTCAAAGTCAGACCCATTTCAATCACACATAAGGTTCCAATCACAGTGGTCTCCCACCAGACTACCTGAATTCCTAGCCCTTGGGCATTGCCCTTCCTTCCAGCGACTGAAGCCTGCCCCTAAGCAGCAATGCTGTCAAAACATATGGTGTGAGCCTCTATACATATTTAGGTGGGAGGCTTTTAGGCCTGAAGTCAGCATCAGGCAGGAGCTAGGACACGTTCCTGCCAGGCTGTGGGGAGCAGATGTACACCAGTGTGTTGGGATCCCTGAACAGCATGGCCTGCTGAGGTGCATCCTCCAGAGCTATACCTTGGAGCTGGCTGAGAGTCTCTACCCCTGCTACCTCCCAGTCTGCTTTGCACCACAGGGGCTTTAGCCACCAAAAGGAAACAAGTCTGGAGGCTTCATGCCCTTGCCCAGGTAAGTGCAGCTGTGGTGCCTTCCGTAGATGTAAGACTTGCCATGCAAATGATCCAGCTCCCAGACAGCTGCAGCTCCTCTGCTGTGTAGCCCAGCTCTTGGGAATATGCAGGAAATCTAAGAATAAGTTATAGACAGTGAAAACAGGCCAGCCTGTTGGTGGCCCCAAAAACCCTTCAGGTTTCAGGAATGGCACTGTGCAGGACTGGTCCATGGTGGGTGTTGGCTGGTTGCTTGGGAAGGCACAGGTCCTCCTTAGCTGTGTCCAGCAAAAAGGATGGAGCTGGAAACTACAGAGAGAGGGAGTTTGGGTCAGCAAGGAAGAAAAAGGGCAAAGGAGGGTGTTTATTTCTTTGATATTCTGCTCATTGCTCCTGGTGAGAAAAACATTCACGCCACACTGGTGCAGCCACACTGGTGCAGCCAAGTGCTCATCTTAGCATCCGTGAAGGAGGAGCAGACAGTTCTCAACCTGTCTGATTGCTGCTGTGGGCACGGTTTGTACTTGCTTCATTTTTGCCTGTCTCATTGCTTCATGGTTCATTTGGCTGAACTCTTCATACAAAATAACATGTTAGACAGGCTTTGTACTGGGAGTATTGTGGAAAGGCAGTAGCTGTCCGTGGAAGGGATGGGCAAAGGGACTCTGCTTTCAGCATCCATACTGACTGCCTACAAAGCAATTGTGCGTGTTTGCCTTGTCAACCCGTTTACCGTATAATAATAATGTTTCAAGTCAAAGAAACACACCTATGAAACCAAATCTTTCTGGCCAGTGGCTCTGCCCACGAGTTTCCTGCACTGTGTCCTACCAGCTTATTCCAACTCTTTCTTCGTGTTAAACAAGGAAGAGTCTCAACTAGCACATGCCTGATGTTTTAGTTGAAAAAATTTAGTTACAACTGAGTGGAAGAGATATTTCCCTTCCAAGCTTTCGTTTTTGGTCCCCTTTCAGCAGTGCTGTTAAGTGGGTTACCATATATAACAAACCAAAAGATGAGTGACTTCTTTTTGAAAAGAGCACAGGCAGGTGCCTCAGCTGCAACAGGGCACAGAAATGTGTGAGTGAGGTTGAGGAATGGGAAAGGGTAAGGCCTGGACCACAAAGGCTAAGAGAGATAAGGTCTGTCCAGCAGTAACTTCCCTCTCCTGGACACTGTTACTCCCTGGGGAGCCCAAAGTGGCTGCAAGGGCCAGGTTCATTAGCAGCCCCCCGCACTGAGGGGGCTGTAGGGGGGCCAGAGGAGAAGGGCACTGCCCCACAACACCGTGGTGCCCTGTGGGCTCTGGGGTGGGAGGCAGCACCAGGGTCTGCATCCCTGTCTCGGCTGAGCCTGCTGCTGGGGAGGCTCAGGACAGGCTCTTCTGGGTGTGGGGGCAGACCAAGGTGAAAAGGGCCACCACAGAAAGCAGGGACTGGAGCTAGCAAAACAACAGCAGAGGACAAACAACTTAGATTTTTTTAGTGCCGTCAGTGGAAAAAAGGGGTCTTTTAAACTTGTATCTCATGTCCAAATTTCATTAAGTTTCTGGCTCTAAAAGCCTCACAGCAGACAGTGGTAGTGGCCGAGTGAGAGGATGCTCAGACCCCTGCTGAGTTCACAGACATGCAAAATAGGCCCTTTCAATTACTCCAAAGGCTATGAAGCTCAGAAATGCTTTGTCCCCAAATCAAATTGCAAAATCCACACCTAAGGGTCATAAAAAGAGTGAGAAAATTTAGATTAGAAGAGGAACTTAATGAGGTCCCCAGTCCCACCCCCTGATCAAAGCATGACTCACTAAAGATAGGTCAGATTGCCTTGTCCTATCAGCTTTGGAATATCTCCCAGGCCAGAGGTCCCATCACCTCTTATCTGGGCCTTGTCTGCATCAATGGTGGAAAAAAAATTTTCTTACACCCAGCTAGAATTTCCCCTGTTGCAGCTTATGCCTGTTGTCTCACCATCTCCTCATGCACCTCAGAGAAGAGGTGCCTCTTGCTCAAGTAGGTAATGGATGACTGCCAATTTATCCTACTGTAGCTTTTTCCTCAGGCTGAAAATCAGTTTCCTCTGCTTCTTCCCATAATGTCCTGCACTCCCACTCCTGGGACATCTTTGTGATCCTGTGTTTGAACTCCTCAGTTAATCAACATCTCCCATTTCTTGGGGAACCTAAAACTTTTCTTTAAAATTCCAGATGTGCTGAGCAGAGGGGCACAGCCCCTCTCTGCAGGGTTTGGGTATGCTTTGTGCTAGACAGTCTTTAAGACATCTGCTGGTGTCATCTTTTTTGCTGCTGGTCTGGGAGCTGTGTGGAAAGGAAGGTGATGGCACATCTCACAGTGTGCCTTCTGCTGCTGAAAGCTGTCTAGGGCACATAGGAGCAGTGGAGTATGCTCCTGCATGGTGACAGGACACTGGCTCAGTGCTCTTGGTGTTTGCTGTATGAGTTTTGAGAGCTCTCTATGAACCTCTAGCTGCACAGGGCTGTATTTCTTGCCCAATTCATATATTCTATCTTACACTGATACTTGAACTAAAAGTGTTTTTTAGAAATCCTGTGTGCAAGTACAATATGCCTGACATACTGCCATTCACCTTATGTTTAGAAACATTTCCTAAAGACGTATTATTTTATATTTACATTGGTTCACTCTCTTTTTTTTGCATTTGCTAGCTGGCATTTATTTACAGAACAGGATGCAAGTACTTTTGACAAGTGCATGTAGTGGCTGGTTTCAGAAAGATGGGGCAGGGCTCGCCTGACTTACATTTTTAGACCTGTTTAGGAAATGTTATGGGGAACAATAACTGCATCTACATTTTTCTGTTCTCCACTGGTTTTAGTTGCAGTTAAGTTTGACCGACTCTTAATAGGCACAGTAGCACACTGGAGTCTGCTCCCAGCTTTCAGTTGGTCTTCCTTGGAGAAATACAGCCTGAGGCTGCTTGAGGAGCAGCAGCAGTAGTGGTGTAGCCAGCTCTCTGTTAAAACAGCAGATGCTGTACCAGAGTCAGGGGTTTTATTTATGGCACAGGTTTACATGGGCATAGGTGCCTCTTCCACCTATGTGTAGGAAAGATGGTCTTTCTGCTTTGTTCCATTCTGACAGCCAGGTTGTTGGAGGAGGTTAAAATAGCCTTCAAATGGGAGGTTTGCCTTCTCATACAGCTTTCAGTTCACTGCTGCCTATATACACATCCGTACAATGCAAGGAAGAGACAAGGTTCCAGAAGATTAATCTGTCTCTGAAGTGAGACCTTCTTACCATGAACAAAATAAAAAATAAACTCAAAAAAGATCAAGTCCATTGCTCCCCTCCATCTACCACAAGATTTTTTCTTAAATGCAGAAAATAATTTCTTTTCTAACAGAAATAACTAAGAGATTTGACTCATCACTCCAAAACCAGAAGGAGCTCCTGTAAGCTGCTAGCTGACTAAATTCTGTATACTGCAAAGAAAGTTTGCATTTCCCCAGGGGTGACTGGAAGTGATCTTGCTGAGTTCTAGTATTAAAGTTGATGCATATTTTCTTGCATCCAAGTTTTTTCAGGTTTGCACAAAGGAGGCAGAGTTTAGGAGCAGCTTTATTTTACCTTTTGAAAATCAGTGACTTCTTGGTTATTTTCAAGTTTTTGAGTGGTCAGAATAGCAGACCACTCATCAATTCTCATTAAATTCTCTTATTCTTAGGAGTGGCTGAAATCCCAGGACCTTATCTACTGAGGATATGTAACAAGTTGATTCTTTTGCTTCCTTGCCTCCTCTTTGGCAGTGCCTTGTATCTCTGAGTGCCAGGAATCAGATGCTGTGAAGATGGTCATGTCAAGCGGTGTTTGTGTGTTTGGGATAGTTCATTCTTGTATAAGCAGGCTTCACAAACAAGCAGCAAAGGCAGCTAGGGTGAACTCCACATAAATGCAGCTTCCCAGAAGAGTGAGCACTTACATGTAATTGCTTGTACATAAATTAGAAGTGTGTCTTCACTTTATAATGCAATACATACATAGCCATATCTGATTGTAACATTATGTCCCATATTTCCTTCTGTGAAGCAGTAGCAAATTGTCTTGTAACAGTGAATTTTTAATAAATAATCACAGAAACATTGAATGGTGTGGGTTAGAAGGGACTTTAAAGATCATCTAGTTCTAACCCCCCTGTCGTGGTCAAGAACACCTTCTACTAAACCAATTTGCTCAGAGCTCATCCATCCTGGCCTTGAACACTCCTAGCGGTGGGGCATCCATAACTTCTCTGGGTAACCTGTTGCCTCACCACCATTATAGTAGAGAATTTCTTCCTAACACTTAATCTAAAGCTACTTTCTCAGTTTGAAGCCATTATCCCCTGCCTTGTCACTAGATGTCCTTGTGAAAAGTCTCTCTCCAGCTCTCTTGTAGGCCCTTTAGGTACTGGAAGGCTGCAATGAGGTCACTGCAGTGTCTTTTCTAGGCTCTCAGTCATTTCTTATAGGAGAGGTGCTTCAGCTGTCTGATCATCTTGGTTCCCTCCTCTGAACTCATTCCAGCAGTTCCCTGTCCTTCCTGTGCCGGGACCCCAGAGCTGGGTGCAGGGTTCCAGCTGGGTCTCACCAGAGCAGAGCAGAGGGACAGAACCCCCTCCCTCCCCTGCTGCCCACGCTGCTTTGGATGCAGCCCAGGACACGTTTGGTTTTCTGGGCTGGGAGTGCCCATGGCTGGGTCATGTCCAGCCTGTCACCCCCAGCACCCCCACGTCCTTCTCACAGGGCTGCTCTCCATCTGTTCATCCCCAGCCTGTGCCAATGCTGGAGATTGTCCTGATCCAGGTGCAGCACCTTGCACTCGGCCTTCTTGAACTTTATGAGATTCCTATGGGCACACTCCTTGAGCTTGTCCAAATCCCTCTGGATGGCATCCTGTCCTTCACCACTCAGCTTGGTGTCATCTGCAAACTTGATGAGGGTGCACTTGAGCCCTTTGTCTGTGTCATAATGAAAGTATTAAATAACACTGATCCTAATACAAGCCCTTGAGGGATACGACTGATCACTGATGTCCATTGGGACTCAAGTCTTGGCCAACCACTTTCTTAAGTGTCTAGCAGTCCATCCATCAAATCCACCTCTCTCCAGTTTATGGAAGGATGTTGTAGGGAACCATGTCAAAGGTTTTATAGAAGTCCTGGTAAAAGTTATCTGTAGCCCTTCCCTTGACTGATGGAGTCAATGGAGTCACTCCATCATGGAATGCCACTAGGTGTTCAAGACAGGGGCTGAAGTTTAAATTCATTTTCCTCCAAATCTTTCGGTTCAAATGTCTTGTCTTCCCTACCACTAGTTGAAAGCTGAAGTCCTTATGTACTCCTGTGTCCATGGAGGCATGGCTGTTAGAAAAGTATAGAGCACTCTAAGACTCCAAGGAACCTGCTGGAGCTCGTGGCCACACACCCTGCATGTGCTGGGTTTCAAAATGCTGGAGCACATCTTGGTTGATGGATGCTTAATTGGACTGAGCCCCACTGAGAGTCACTCAGCACATGAGACAGGTACCAGCAGCATGCAGGGTGACATGTGGGAAGGCATGGTTTGCAAGTGATTCTGCCTGCAGTCAGGCTACAGGTGTCATCCCTGTCTTTTCTGGGGTGCAGTAATCCCACTGGGGAGAAAGTGGAAATGCACTGATGATGACCCAGTGCACAAGGTTCACAGGTGTTCAGAAGAAAGGGGCTGACCTGCAACCCTGGGCTCCTACTGCAAAAGGTGAAGGGGAATCATGCACTGTCCTTTGATACTTTGTGCTCTGACTTTTGCTAATTGGATTCTGCACATCAAGGAAAACCTTGTTGCTGTTTGGATTGGACTTTCCAGATCAACATCAAAATCTGTAAGGCTTTCTCCTGAAGATTATGTTAGCGACACAGTCAAGAAACATATGCCTTTTTGCCATAGCTGTCTGATGATAATAACCTGATGATAATTAGATGGACCCTGTGGGCTCTTTGGGACTTGAAGATGACTTCTCAACCCAAGAACATGCCTCTATCTCTGAGGTATGACTTGTGTCCAGCAATATTGTAGACATGTTCTAAGAAAATACTCCCCATGAGTTTTGAATTATATTTTGCCTGTATAAAGAGAAGAATGTAATGCTTTTTTCCCTGACTTTAACTATTCCATAATCACATGGTCTTTATGATTTTTTGTCTCAGCTTAATTTCATTGTTGCGAAAGTGCTCACATTTACACGCCTGAGGAGATAACTAGGCAGGCAACAACCAAATTCCATGTGTTTGGTTACAACTATTTGGCTCCTGGAGTTAAAGCTCAACTGGCTGTTTTGCATTGTGGTTACAAAATTGAGAAAGGACTGAATTCCCTGTTGCTTGAGATCCTCAGTGTACATGTACCCAAAACAGGCTTTCCAGAAATGTTGAGCCTCAAAGGTATGAAGCCAT
>WBND01000183.1:171801-192265 GCA_013398595.1 Tychaedon coryphoeus
TTGTCAGTTAATTTTTTTTTCTATAGAAACAGGTAAGGTTTTAGGGAAACATGCAGAGAAACAATGTCTAAGCTTCTCACCTAATACTTCGTCATAGCAAAGCAAACTTCAAAATGTACGGAGGTATGGGGTCATGCTCATAGGAGAAAGGTGAGTAAGTTTTAGTTCTGAAACAGTGAATTGCAAGTGTCCTGGGAGTTTAAACATGTTACTTTCCATTATCAGAAAGCTTTAGCAGCTTTGCATTTTCTCTGCGTGTGGGAGCTCCACACCTGTAGTAATCTGAAAGGAAGCACCATCTCCTCCCTCCTGTAGCAAACAGATGCATCAGGCAATGCGGTGCCCGAGGGATTAGTGTCCTGCTATTCATTTGGGCCTTTTTGGAGTGACAGGTAGATTCTGTGCTTTGGCTCTAGAGCTTTGTCAGACATACTCTAGGTATTACTCACCATACAGCATTGTCAGAATGTCAGATTAAAGCACACCCAGCCTGCAGATAAAGCCATGTTTCTTTGCTGCCTGCAACTCCTTCCAGTAGTTCACTTTTTATCTCAAGATAATAAAAGCATCAAATGCTGCTTTTTTTTTTTTTTCTAATTAGTAAAACTATGTTTACAGGGAACTGTCAGTCCCTTTCCTTCACAATATCTATTTTATTGTCTGATCAACAATACATGAACTTTCTAACTCTAGGAGGTTACAAAAGATGGATTTCCCTGCTAGTTTTCACATATGACAAACCCCTTTTGCTGGTGCCAGTATTAAATGATGAGTGGGTGTAATTTATTACAATAAAAGGCAATTACAATAATTCAGGTGGCAGGCACAAAACCAGTGTGCTGATCCCTAGGCTGGGCCAGCACCAAAGGATCAAACTAACAAAAACAAAGTTTCTATCTGCACATGATGATGTTTTAGGAAGGGAAATCTTCTGGCAAAAGTTAGTTTGGAGATTTTGATCATTACTTTTGAAGCTAAACAGATGAAATTATGGATTTCACAGGTGTACTGTTAAATGAGTGGAAAACTGAATGGGCTGTCAGGTTTAAGGGCAGAGGTCCATCAGTAAGAGTAACTGGCAGACAGCTACCCATGCCATTTTTCTGGGGTTAATACCAGGCCAATATTTTTAACATCTTTAGCAACAACCTAGAAGAGGTACATGAGGGGGTGTAGCATTGTTCAACTGGGGATTGTTTCACACTGGGAGAGGAGTTGGACGGGAACACAGCCCTACAGAGGAGCCTCAAGAGTCTACAGAAGTGGGGTGCCATGGACCTCCTGGAGCACAGCCTGAGCAAAGGATGTGTTCTGCCCATGGCTGCCAGGAGCCCAGCAGTGAGTGAGGCCCTCGGTCTGGACAGCAAGGCATGTCAGCTGTGAATTTGGTGCCTGACCAGGGCCTGGGTGGTCCTTGAAACCCACTGAAGGAAGTGCCTCTCCATTCCTTCATGGCACTTGATCAGGCAGCATCCCTAATTAGATTAAATCCAGAAGAATTTTTGAGAAAACAGAGATTAAATCATCACACAAGCATGGTGCAGTTCTTGGACGTGGTCCAGAGAGATGGTGAGGTCTCCACCATTGGAGATAAGCTGATCTAGCTTTGTGGTCAGCCATGCTTGGAGCAGGTTGTTAGAATGGGGACCTCTGAAGATGCCTTCAATCTGAATTTTTCTGAGCCTCTTTAATTGCATTTCACAGGACTCTTGTAGCAGGCCTAAAGTTGAAATGGAGAATTTGCTTTGACTGAATGCAGTTTCTTGTGCCATGCCCAGGAGGTCTGTGCTGAGATTAGGTGGTGACTTACAAACAAGAGACCGTATGCACTGACAACAGCAGCATAGCAACCAGGGCCCAGAACACACTTCTGTCTTGCCTCTTTCTGATACTTCATGAAACCCAAACCAAGGAGCCGAAAGAAAACAGAGTGCTGAGGCAACACTGTCCCCCGTAGCAGTATCCTAGAGAGTATACAAGACCTGCCCAAAAACCAACTTATCAAGAGGTAGCCCCAATAGGGGCTGCAGGAGACTCAATGAAAAACTTGTTACCTGGTGTCCCTCATCCGCTGTGCCATCCCAAATGATCCCGACCAGATTGCTTGGGCATAGACTTCTCCTTGCCTGTGAACACATGTGTGAGAGTGGGTACGAGAAAATCTGTGAATGCAGAGGAGTGAGAAAACCAGCTTGCTTAAAATTAAAGTGGCTTTCCTGGTCCATAAAAGCTGAGGCAGATAAACTGGCTGCAGAGATGCTGAGAAGACCCACTCCCAAGAAATCACAAACCATCAATAAAGGTGAACTAGGGCTTCCCGTGTGTGCATACAAACATTTTGATAATAGAGATCAACAGGGAGTCAATGATGTAGAACTTGGTTTGTAGCACTTCTCTAGCCTGACATGAAACAAACCTGAAACACACATTGAAAATAGACCTGACCTTCCTTCCTACCAGGAACACACGGAAAATTGTCTATTTCAATCATTCTTCTATGTTGGTACACAATGTTGCAGAAAATGTTGTATCAGAGCAGCATCTGAAAGGAATGAATGGAAAGCACACATGCCAATTTGACAGACACTGCTGCAGACTGAGTAATCCCATTGGGCTGCTGATGTATATTTAGCTCTTCAATTAAGAGCAAGTCCTACACTTGGTACTCACATGAATGAGCCCCAGGGTCATGTAAATAATCCTCAGGATTACTCAGAAATTATTTTTTAAGGCATGATTAACACACGACTGGGAGCTGCAGGCTGTGCACATAGAATCATGGAAATGTTCAGGTGGGGAGCCGCATCTGAAGGTCTTTGCTCCCATCCCCCTTTCCAAGCTCAACTGCCTTCAAAACAAAATCAGCTTGGTCAGTGCCTTGACCAGATAAATTTTGAGTATGTCCAGCAGTGGACATCCCACCACTTCTTTTGGCCCTGTCCCAGGGCTGCACCACTGTTGTTTTACTCCTTATGTGCAAACAGAATTTCCCATGCTGCAATGTGTCCCTTTTGTCCCTTATGACAAGGGTCAAAAAAGACTTTTTAAAACAAGACATCCCTGTGAACTTCTGTGAGAAGATTGGTAACCTTCTGTAAGTCAGTGGACATCTGCAGTTAGGGCTCCCCTGAGACACCCCTTCTCCATGCTAGCAAAGCCTGATTCTCTCCTCTCTCCATGAGCTGCACCAGACCCACTCACCATCTCCATGGCCTTGCACTGATCTCTGCCAACAAACGATGACTGCTTCCATCCCTGACGTGCACACAGGAATTGTGGCCACCCTGAGAACACAAGATTTTTCTGATCATACTGTAATGCTGCTACGGCTGTATGTACCAGTCTAGACACAGACTAGAATTGGTCCTTGCAATGATGGCTCATGTCCTCTCCTATGTGAAGAGGGAACAGCAGGAGCCCATATGGGAAAGAGGTGCTGTTTGCCATGCAAGGCATAAAGCAGCAGGAGTGTAGGCAGTGCAGGACCTTGAGGCCAACTGATGATGGATATCTGGACTCTGGACAGGTTAGAGAATAATGCTTAGAGGCAGGATTTCATCCCAGTACTTTGGCAACACCGCCATCTGACCCCCTCCCACGTCAGTACTGAACAAATGTGTAAATGAAGCTTGCTACTTCTCTGTTACATGTCCACTCTCTCCTTTATTAGCTTGGCTTCTTCTTTCTCCTCGCCTTTAATTTTCTTTTTACTGATAAAATGCTCTTGCATAAATTTCTTCAATAGGCATTGATCATGGAAGTCATGATGCTGTGGCTCCAAGTACTGATCAGCTACACAGAAACCTGCCTGGCTTAGGCAAATTTGCTTGCAGTGTTGCCATTTGCTTTCCAGTATAGGCACAAGCTTCAGATATTAACTGTTGAGCAATAACGCAAAATCTGTTGAGCAATGCTGCAAAATCAGTAGGCCAGAACTTTCCTAAGGACTGTTCCAGCCAGCCAACAGCACAGTAATCACATCAAGTATGAATTCACATTATCATTTGAGCAGATGTACACACACAGGCTATCTCTGTGATGCTCTGAAATATGTCAGTACAACTTAATATCTGAGGAATGAAATACCCTGAATTGCTAAGAGAGAAAAACATGGTATCAGTTTTTGAAATTTCACTGAAACTATTAAGATGCAGCACACTCACTGCTCGCAAGTTCACTAGCTGGAGTATGGGTGGTTTTAGCCTATTGCACTGATTTCAGTTCTTGCATTCAATATTTTAAATATTTTCATCACACTGCGCTCCACCCAGCACATTGCAAAGTTATTTATTCCTCCTGAATGCAGCGTCTTTAGCCTGTTATGCTCAGGGGATGGTGACCAGACCTCCGTGGAACGTCGTGGGGTTGTGCTCCTTCCTGTGAAGCTCTGATAAGACCAGTCCATGCTGCAGCGGAAATGGTTTGCCCTTCATGGCACCCTTACAACTTCCAGCTTAGCCCCATGGCCTCTCAGAGTCAGGCAGCTCAAGCTCAAGGCCTAAAATGCCAGCTTCCCCAGGCAGGGCAGCCCACAGTCTGACCTTGGGTTAAAAAGTAGTTTTTTGCAGATGTCAGCAGTACTTCATGTGAGAGAACAAGCCTGAAGCAAGGTGCAGGAGTAAGGTCAAGTACAGGTAAAAAATATACATATACAAGCATTTCTGATATCTCTGTGTGGTGCCGAGGAGCATGCAGGTGTTGCTGGTTAACCTGGAGTTTACATGAATCATACAAAAATTAGTGTCAGATAGCCAGGGCTAGCCTGGCTGAACCCCCAGGAATGCTCCAACATTTGTTCCTTGGCTGTACTTGTTCAGGCAAACCAGACAAAAAGTACCTGATTTAGTCTGAAGAGGGAAGCTGGAGTACAAGGTAAACATGTATGGGCAGCACTCCTGAGTAGCTTGACTTTCAAGTTTTCTGAGAGCAGTCATGCCCACAGAGTCAGTAATGAGAAGGAATTTGTTTGCTGAAAGATCTCTGGGGTGGGGGGCATTCAGACAATTGATGAATGAAGCATTTTCTGTCTGGGACAGTAAATATTTAACTGAAAATTTAGAAAGATCCATGTTTCTGAGTTTTCAAGACCTTCTCAAAGAAAGTTTCCTTCCTGCAGTCACAAAATGAAAAAAACCATAGAAAAGAGGACAGAGCCTAGGAAACAGAGAAGCCAGAAGAGTTGTGTCCCTCTGTAATGCGTGGTAGCTCTGCATCACCTCCTCTGCAGCATGTGCAAGAAACGTGCAGCAACTGCCTCTGACATCCGCAAGACACTGCAGAGCATGTCTGCCTCCCTATTCAATTTTATTCAAGCACGCCCCCAATCCCGTTTTTCACATTAGATCTACTCACTGAATGTTCAGTGCTTTTCTTTCTTTGGACAATCAAGCAACACAAAATGTGACCTGCATAAAAAAGTGATGAGAAAGGCAAGATTTTTACATGAAAATGTCTTTCTCAGGTTTTCCCACTGATTTGTCTGGCAGCTTTTGGATGTGAGACTGGCATCAGCAGCTACCTGGAATTTTTTGGCATGCAGTCTTTAGTGGCTGGTACCTAGGCTGCTAGGATGCATCAGGATAGTTTGTTATAGCATCTTAGTGTGGAGAACCATGGCCTTTGGAAGTCTGATCCATGTGGCAGCAGAGCGGAGGTTTCTAGTGATTTGACAGAAATTAGTTGCTCTCAAGCACTGTAACCAGCTAAATCTTCCTGTTCACTAACTAGGGTATATCTTGTGGCTCATCCTGGAGAAGTAGCTGCACATAAATAATCTTAGCAGTCATTCTGTGGGTCAGGGAAGGCTGTGTCTCACAGTGTATCCTACTGTGTCACAGACAAAAGCTGCGTGTGATTACGGCCACAGCATATTTTGTAGTCAAGCACAGTGGAAAAGAGAAGTTCCCAAGGTATACATGCTCCCACTCCAGTCGACTCAAGGGCCTTCACCTCCCCAGCAGGATGCACCCAGTGTCGCCAGTGAAATGCCTGCCTGGCCAGCTATGACAAGGAGGCTTGAACCCACACTTAACCACTCAACAGCTCATGCAAGTGGAGACTGGAAAGAGGATCTGCTGGAGACAGAGTGTTCTTAGCATGGTAATGCAGCCTGCTGCCCTGAGAGCAGTGTGTCTCTTCAGAGCTAAGCACCAGCAAGAGGAGTTTGAGAAGGACAGAAATAAAAGACCAAAGAGACGTACAGGGAGTTTAAGTGGGTTTTTTTCTGGGAATTACCAGTTCTCTGCAGCATATTTCCATTGATCTTGATGGTGGGATGTTGGCTGGGTATCTGGGCTGCTTCTTCAGGGTGATTCACTTTCTTGTTGAAAGTGGTCAGATGCAATCCTTTTGCACTTGAGTGACCTATGATGCGAGAGGCATTTAGGAGATAACCACACAAGGAAGAAGTGGCAAAAAACGAAAGAAAATACTTTGTTGCCTGGAGAGGAGAAGGTCAAGACGGTATTAAAAGCTGCTGTCATCCAGTCCACTGTCCCACAGGGTTACATGGGACTATTGTTAAGGTCCATGGGGAAAAAAAGAGTCAATAGGCACAGGTTGCAACAGGGAAAATTCTTGTTGAACATATGGAAGAAAACCTCTTTTTGTGAGAGCAGTGCAGGTCTGGGACAGGCATCAGAGAAGTGGTGAGATCTCTGTCCTTGGAGATTCTCCAGACAGACAGGGTAAGGCCTGGGCAACATGACCTAGCTTTCATGAGCACTGCTTTGATCAGGCAGTTAGGCTTAAGACCACCAGATGTAAACCTTTCTGCAATTCTTCAAGGAACCCCACAGTGACCCTTCTGAGGCATGTCTCCATCCCACGAGCACAACAATATGTGGCACAGGATCATGTAAGAGGATAGAGGCTGGACCTTGGGAAGACGTAAGGATGTAGGTATGTACATGCCTCCTGCTGAGGAGGGAAGTGCCACACACTCCTCCTTCACTGTCCTTCCTGTCATCCCCTCCATGACTTACAAAAGTCTCAGAAAGCAGAGCTAAACCTTTCACCACAGGTGCCTCATGGCTGTATGTTAAAACATTATGTCCTGCATACTAGTGGTGTTTGATTTCTACAGAGCAAAGCTGACATCACTGATCTTTGGAGGAACAGCCATGATGCAGCAGCCAAAACAACCTTAGATCTCAGCTGCTGGTGATTTCTACATGCTCTGTGCAGGTGAGAAGAGGCAGGAAGAACACAGAGAAACAAGGGCTCTGCAGAACAGGAAAGGCAGCAGTGAAGTTGCTGAGCACGGCTCAGCTGGAAGTTTCCATTGACTTGGAAATGATCCGCTGAGCTTGCAGCAGGATGCTGCACTATGGGCTGCATATGGAATGAAAGTCAGGAAACCTAGGCAGGTTTTCTCTGCTGCAGAGAGCACAGGTAGAAGCTGATGCTGGAGCTGACTGGCTGAATGTGAAACCTTGGGGTAGGTGTGTGCTTCTGTTCCTCTATTTAATAAGGCTTTGAGCCCATAGACTGCTTCAGGGCAGAGGTGGCCTCCTCCTGGGCTTACGTAGTGTGAGAGACACTAGCAGAGGGGCCTGGCTTTCCCTGCTTCCTCAAGAAGGAACGGGGTGCAATCTTTTTTTCCTGGAAGAGAAACCCAGAAGGGAAAAACGTAAGGCTTTAGCCAGTGATGGCATTGCTGTACACCCCTGGAAGGATGGAGGTAAACAGACATGTGAGAGATCAAGCATGGCTGGGATGATCAAGGTAGGCTCTGGAGGCTTACAGACATGGTCTGGAGGTAACAAGGGCTGTCACTGGCAGCATATTTCGCAATTTTGTCTTTCATGACTGTGAGTCACCAGCAAGCTGGAGGAACAGCTCAGGCAAGGATCCCCCCACGCAGAATTGTGTGTGAGCTGTCCCTGTAAAACTGCAGAGCACAGCACCATCGGGATGTCATCTGGCAGTACCTAGTTGCAACTTGCTCAGTCCACTGGGAAGTGGCTCTCCATGAATGTGGAAGGCTGAATTCAAGCTTCACTGGAAGATCTTTTTTTTACTTTAATTAGTCTCTAAACATTTGTTTCCAACTGTAAATGTTGGAAATTCGTGCAGTTTTTAACAAAATCTTCACAAAACTTCTCAACTATTTTTAACAAAAAAACTCCACACCTGATGTTCATCACCTTTCAACAAAAGATTTGCCACTTTTGAGAGGAACTCCCCTCTCAGCAAAGTGATGAATTACTCCCTCTCTGCCTGAGTGTTTCCTAGATCTTTCTAAATGTCTGTTTCACACCTTTTCCTTGGGAGGGAAGCCAGGCAAAGTTGCAGGATATTAAGTTGAAACATATTTTGATCTCAGTCCTGTGAAACAGAAACTGAAGGGAAGGGGTCTGAGGATCATTTTGTAGTTTCCTGGGGGCAGCGGACATAGGTGATACAACACTGGAGGAGAATGGGCATCTGAAGACCTTGCCAGGGAGGCTCACAACATGCTATCTTGCAGCAGAGTCAGTCCTAGCCCAGTGCCTTTCTTGTGTGTCTGGGGCATCCAGCAACTGGCATCTCTCACTTGCAACAGCATCGAGAAAAATCAGATTTTAGGACTGTTGATGTTATGCTTGCTTCTGTCTTAGGGATATTAAACTCAGAAGTCTTTATGGCGCCAAGTCCCACAAGAGACAAGGGAAATGGACAACAGAGAGACAGAACACAGTGAGTAACACGTCCTCTCCTGAAGTGTAGTAACTCCAAGATCTCCTCACCTGATTTCCCAGAGTCCTCAGGGTTGGATGCTGTCTTATCCCAGGCTGCTGCTCTGGCTGGTCACTGCAGATTTGCTGCCATTTTCTTTCTGTGGGCTCCCCCAGTACAGTGGCACAAGCACACAAAGTAATCCTTGCTGCTACAAAGTGTGTATCAAACAGATTTTTTAAATTTAGGGAGTTTGCTCCCAAGGCATATTCAGAGGTGATGACCCACCTGCAAGTATTTCAGTACATTAGTCTTTCACTTTTGTCTGGTATCACAAGCACAAGCTGCCTTCTGCTCTCCAGGATTTCTCCCCTCACAACCAAAACTCACCAGAAATGATGATGACAAGCTAAATACACTGCATGTGACTGAAGCCTGCCCACAAGCTCCTCTCTCTTCTTTCCAGCAAATGTCATCTGAGCTTTTGGACCTCTCTCCTTCTAGAGCCCAGAGAGCCTTTGCCAACCATCCTTATGCAAATGGAAAATTTATGCACACACCCCCATGCATGTGCAGCCATCCCTTCTGCTTGCTGACACACTCTCTGTTCAGACATCTCAGTTTTTCCAATCAAGGCCTCTGTTTCCAAATGCAAACTTTTCTGGTCAAATTTTGAGGACACCTGTACCTATCTATTAAATCCAAGGCCAACAAAGTGGATGTGTGCCAATCTAAGTGCCATAGGCCCACTGATTTTAGGAACTCCCTCTCAAGCTGAACTCCCATTACAATTCACTCTTAGGATGGCAGCATAGGGACTGTGTCCATGCACTGCAACTCAATCTCCTTTCAAACAAAACTGCTTTGGCATGAAAGAAATTGTAAGCTATAACCAGATTTCAGTACTGCACTTCTCATCTCATCACCTGACATTGTTGTCAAAGCGGGCTAACTCTGTTAAGAAGATTCTATTTGACATCTCTTCTATCACAATGCATATCATTTTACTCCAATAAACTGAGCCAAGCAACTGCTATCTGAGCTTTTCCCCACAGCACACTCCTCAGAGGCGCATGGGTTCCCCATCCTTTGAAAAGAAACTGCAGGAACCACAGATAGTGCAGTGAAGTGGCCAGGAGATCACATACGAAGACCTACAACAACCCCAATGATGTATGGACCATCCCAAAAGTGTTGAGACATCTTGACTGTGTAAGAGAGCCTGGGCTGGAGGAAGCAGCACTAAGTTTCATCTTCTTACCACTTGGCTCCCATCCAAAATCTGCAGCAGCCATGCAGAAATAAGGGAAATATGACTAACACTAACTTACACCTGTGAGTGATCCTGTTTCTCATCAGTCCTGCCCAAACTTCAGCTAAAGACACAATGTAAATAGGAGGATGATAATTATAACAGCCAAATGGCTTTGCCAGTCAACTTAATCTCATTTTAAGTGCCTAATAAGTATCCCTTGAAGGTCTATGATCTACTTGTCACATGGATTAAAAAGCAAGCAACTGATAAAAAATAACTCTGTGGAAAGTTCTTTTTTTGACTATTCCTGACACAGATCCAGCAGACATCTGTTCTTGGTGCATTGCTCCAAAGTAAAGTAGCCGAAGATCTAGGTAGGAGAAGATGCTGTTTCTGGTGAAGTTTACAGCTAATGGAAGCACAAGTGGACTGGTATCTACACAAACACACTGTGTTGTGCCTCACTTCCCACACATGGAGGATGCACCATTGTCAGCAATTTTTGGAGAGAAGGGACTCACTGAAATGCATAAGAAGGATTCAGTGAAACCACTTCAGCCCACAGGCGAGCCATGGGAGTGGGTGTTCCTCTCTGAGCAGCTCTAAATTAAGAGAGTATCATGGATGGGCTCTTCATTACAGATAGACCAGCTCACTTGTAACAACAGTACAATGGTGGTGGGATTATGACCAGAAACTGCATCCCTTCACATTTTGAAGGCATTGGCAAGTAAAGAGTTTTTAAAGAGTTTTTAAATTTTTACAACACCCTGCCTGAGAGATGGCGCACCCATCTCACCCTGCTTCTCCTGAACTCTCTTCTCCCTGTGAAGAGAACACTTATTCTCAGCCTGCAAATGTCTAGGGAGGGAAACTTTCTGACTGTGCAAGGCAGCAGGTGAGCCGGACTATTTATTTCACTTCATCTGGACCAAAAGGAAACCTTCCCCTTCCTTTCAGAGGGTTGTGGGTTTTTTCATTAATTAAAAAAAAAAAAAAAACAAAGACAACAAAACAAGCAAAAGAGTTCAGAGTCGGTTTCAAACTGAAAGCTTCTCATGAAACAAAAAAGCAAAGGAATTCCTTTGGAAAACATAAAAATGTGTTGTTTCTACTTCCAGGAACTTTTACTCCCCTCTTTTCAATTAAAGCTGTTTGTCAGTTTAGATCAAATTCAAGAAATAATTTAGTTTGCCACCAAAGCACACCTTTACAGTCCAAGGTGTGCATCAGGAAACTCCCTGCATCATGGTTCTCCTGTGTGTAGCAAGGGGGCTGTTTATGAGCATCCCAATATGTGGAGCTAAATGGACCAGTTTTGACTGTGGTTTACCAAACTGCTGGATTACCAAACTCCTCTGCTTCAGCTAGAGCATACGTTCCAGAAAGAGCCAGTCTGAATCTTAAGGCCACATAATTAAATTGCTGATGAACTAGTAACCAAGATCCACAGTCTGAGTGCTTGCTGACAGACTACTGTTTCAAAAATATAAGAAATCCCTAAGTAAACAGTGCAGAGCTGTTATCAGATTTGGAGACGTGTGACTTTGAAGTTTAGGAGGAATTGCTTTGCTTGTGTGCAGAGACTGTAACAAGTCACTTAAGCCCCAAGTGCCAGAGCCAAATCTGGATAGCACTTACCAACAAAGTGAAGGTCCCACCAACACTGGCACCAGAATTACAGGCATACTATGAACAGCCTCCAATAAGTATTGCTGGAATTAAATAAGAAGATAAGTGGAAAGGACACGACAATCAGTAGCTTTTTGAAATAAAACACGGGGAAGGAACAGCCCTGCTTCCCTGCCTAGGCCTTGCTTCATTTTAGTTTGGTATACTCAGCTCCTGTATAGATACACTGACAATCCTGATGACGCTTGTGATTAATTATTAATACAAGCCTTAAGAGGCTGAGCTGTGAGATGAGACACACTATCCAGGGTACAAACACAGTACATAAATGTGGGACAAGCACAGGGCACAAGGAGCTCGAAAGACAGGAGGAAGATACCTTTGCCCATTTGGTAAGTCTAAATAATTGTCTGCTAGTTTCCACAGGTATTTCAGAAAGGAAAGCTTTAAAGAGAAAAATTAGGAGAAATTTAAGGAGAAAATTGAGCAACACAGTGATAACCTGTGAATAAAGCATTGAGAAAGGGAAATTATGTTTAACCAGTGGAATGGATGGAGATATCAAAAACTTTTGTTTCTTCTTACCAAATGCAACTCCTAACAGGAAACCTTATTTCAGGTTAATGCAGTCAGACATTTTAGAGTCAGTACAGGAAAACTACGTTCACAGTTATAGGCATGTCTGTGGGAAGATCTTGCAAGGTTGGCTGGTTGCTTTTAAGGTGTAGGATTTTAATTTTATACCTTGTGAAAATCACGAAGTTGATTGAAGCCAAAATTCACAGATGGGAGGGAAAAAGACAGCAGTCTGCTCTTGAGGGAGGATTATTCTGTCACACAGGACACAATAGAGACCTCTTCTTTTACCACTTTAACAAGTTTTGCTTCATGCTGGCATTCCTGCTTCAGAAAGGCACTGTCATGGGAAACGGATTCTGCCTGGAGACCAGACATTGTTCAGGATATCCCTTCCACCTCTGCGTGCTATTCAGCATTAACACAGCCGTAAGCAAAGCCCTGAGACTATTGAAATTTCTTTCTTCATCTCCCTCTTTCTCTTTGACAAATGTGTGACAAGGATGCAATTGTTTGAAAGCCCAGTGATGGAGAAAACAGAGAGCGAAGCCTTCAGACGTGCCTCAGTGATTTAGAAGCCTTCCCCCAAGACTTGTGAAAAAGGTCACGGGAGGTCTTCCATAGGGTTCAGCTTCCCAGCAGGGCTCTGGATGCCAATGTAAAGGCACTTAAATTCCTTTAACAGCTGACCCCTTTGTGGATGTTCCCACCTAGGATTATCCTGGCTCCTGGGTTGAAGAATAGCCCTTAGCCAACTAATGGATCACAGGCCCTTCCCTTTGAATATCTGCAGTTTGTGTTGGGTAATCACCCATCCAGCCAGCAGGAAGTTGTTTCTTCATTAAAATGACAAAAGCTTTTGAATGATGAAGATAAGAGCTCTTCTGATGAATCATGGGCAGGGCTGGTTTGGGAAATATTGTTTCATGTTACCCAGAAGTTACTCAGCAGCTTGCCGGTAAGGTAGTCTGAGCACAGCCTACCAAGCTCAGGCGTTGATCTGTGCATACATTCCCCTGTCAAAGCCCAGCCCAGTCTTAAACCAGGCCTTTTCCCCTGCAGCTGTTGGAGCACAAGGTCCCTGAGGTACTCTTGGTGTGAGCAGATATGTGGACCCAGCTTCTGCTGGGCAATGGAGAACTCCAAGAACATGTCTGCAGTGGAAACTTCCACGGACAACAACCCTCTCCCCAGGGTACTCCTGCTCTGCCTCCTAAAAGGAGAGCACTCTCACTCCTAAACCCAGCACTCCTAAACCCCATGCACTGGGCCCCCATGCCAACTCCTTCTCTGCCCACGGACAACCCCTTCCCACCTTCCCCCCTTTACAGAGCAATTCCTGCTCCTCCAGGCTACAAGTTGCCCTCTTAGTGGGAGGGCATAAGGAGGTGGTGTCAGACCCCCTTCCATTAAGGCTAAGCTATTTAAAGATCAGTGGGCCAGAAAGAGGGACAAGGGTCAGCATCATTGCTCAGAGGCGTATTTACATATTTCATGCACTGGCGGTTTCATTTACAGAACTCCAGAAGTCCTTTGAGCAAGCTAGGCACAATGGATCTCTTCTGGCAGGGGCAGCTGTGACTGCCAGGTGACCCCCTCAGAGCCCTGTGCTTTTTTGGCTATGACTGGAGGTCCTGCCAGAAAGAGGCAGGAGCTCCTCCAGGCCCAGAGCAGCACACACTACAGCCCATGGTGGGGAGATCTGGCTCCTCTGCTGCAGACACTAGCCCTGCCTGGTCAGGAAGATGATGCTGGCCAATCCAGAAGAGTCACTCCTGTACTCCTCCAGCCACTTCAGGGACTGAGAACCTGCCATCAGTGCCACTGTGATCTGTGAGTGCACAGAGCAGCGCTGGCTGCTGTCCCCCATGCTTGCTTTATAAATGGCAAGAGCTGAACTGTTGCTGGACTCAACCTTATGCATAGGGGTGTGCATTTCATGGTGGTGCTGCTAATCTGGTCAGCCCTCTGTGCCCTGGGTCCATATGGACCCCAGGGGCCACATGACCTGGCATCAATCCCAGCCACCCACAAGGCCAGCAGCCCTGGCAACCCAAGTGTCATCCTGTCCTTGTTCCTGCAGGTGTGGGGGGAGATGCCTGTGGGATGCAGGTGCCAGGCACCCCCACTGAACTTGCTCTAAACACTGGGGGCAGCTGGTCTTTCCCACCTCAGCTCCAGGACTTCAAATTGTGGTAATGTGCTTTCCATCTGCCCAAGAGCTGCCCTGCACCATAGTACAGAGTTATAGCTGCCTGGGAGCAGTGACATGTCTACAAGCTCCATGTGCTTCCATCACTGGACCAAGAGAGTTATTTGAGCAGCAGGCATACATCCCAAGTCCTTTCATAAACCTCGGCACCAAACCTCCTACTCTGACTCAGAACAAAACCAGAAAGAAATGTCTTTCTGCGGCCTCTCTCCCTAAGTGACCTCTCCTGAAAGTGCTCTAGGCTTCCAAAACAAACAAACAAAGGAAAAAAATTTCAAAGAAATGGAATATGATGAAAACAAAACAAAAAAAAAATTGAGAAGAACCTCAGGCACCATTTAGGAAAGTACTGTGCCTTCCTCCGGCACTGTGCCATCTAGGCACAGCTTAATGCCTAGAAGGCTGGGAAAGGTTCTGGGAGAAAAGTCCACTGTGCAGGAATATTTTAAGGGCCTGAGTGGTAATGAGTCAGTGGTGAGGTTTGGATTCAGATGTTTCCCACCGAGAACCTGCCCTATGTGCGGACCATCTAGGGGAAAGACAAGGGAATCCATTTTCCCTGGTTCACGGATGTAAGGAGATGTACGGGAGCAGCTCAGTCCAGCTGCTCCTGCCACTAGCAGGTCCCAGGGCCACCTGTGCTGGTTGGTACTCCAAATTCACAGCACAGGTCAGGCTGGAACTGCCCACAGAGGGTCACATGGTTTAACCTCACTGCTCAAGGGGCAGGGTGATCCCAGAGCACATGGCCATGTGCAAAAACTTTTGTCTGTATTTCAAGAAGGGAGAATCACATTGTTTCTGCTATCCATCCATGACAGAGTCTGCTGTGGGTTTTCTGTGGTGCCGTCAGTGCTTCCTTCCTTCCTTCTCTTCTCACCTCCTTCTGCAGGCTCACTTGCTCCTAGATCTTTGCAGTGCAGAAGGACTGCAGGTGGACTCACACAAATCATGAGCCAAATGTGCAGCTTTCTATCTCATAGGGTCTCTAAACAATTAGCTGGGATTTTGCCTTGGTGTTTAGCTTCCCAGATAGGAGTTGGGCAGCTTGAAGAACTCATATGGCTACATCAAGCAGGAGTACAAGGAAGCTCTGTGATTTAGGATCCCAGCATATTTAATGCTGGACTAGTTCCTAAGTCTCTGCTTCATGCAGCAGGACAAGCTCTCTGCTGGGTTAGCCACAGGCAAATCTGTGCTGCTAGGAATGTGGTGAACTGCCCATAAGGGGAGAGGATCCCCAGTCATCGCAGGGGGGTCTGGCAGCTCCTCCAGAAGAGGAGGAGGGAAAAAAAACCAAAGCAGAGGTGCCATAAAAGCTATTGTACCTGCATGAGGCCAAATGCCTTCACCTAGTGCACACAGCCCCTGCCCCGACAAGGAGATTGAGCAATAACCTGACAGGAATTTATCAGGAGTTAAGTCTCAGTTACCAAATACGGGTTGCATGGGGCCAGCATGTGGGTACAAACCCTCTTTACGCTCTGTTTGCCCTCATTCTGGCGCTGACCCTGCCATGAGCTCATTGGAAAACAGCTTTGTGCACAGCAGCCGCACGAGATACGCTTCCCTCCACACCCAGCCCTGGCCCTGGAGACTCACGCAGTGCTGAAACACTCCTCACTCGGTGAGGCAGCCCCATCTGACTCCAGTGCAAGCTGCGTGACACCTGGTGCTAAAGGAGGATTTGGACCAGAAAGACAGCTGTGGTCAGTCTCTGGAGCAAGCAATGTGGGGAGTGGCTGAACTCTGTGAAGGAATCAGTTGGAGTGACCATTGTATGTGGATTGAGTTTTATTTTGGATTTGCCAGATGGCCTTAGAACAGCCATGTGAACTAGCATGGCTTTCCTGGCCACAGTTACACCCTCTTTGCCCAAGGGGTGTTGTAGGAAAGGGCACACAGCAGCACACATCTCCTGATGCCACACAGGTGGTTCCACAACCAGGTCGGCGTCTACACTGACAGCTGTGCCAAGCAGCTGGATGTAAGAGGGAGGGGAGAGAATCCTCAAACCCTAGAGCATCAAAGAAAAAACCCATTTCCCCATAACCACTGCCCAGCTCGCTCTGTAGTGGCAGAGGACTACAGAGACAGAAACTGGCCACAGAAACTGGCAGAATGTACTGGGAGACGAGTCCAAACCTGCCAGCAGTGCCCTCACCTGAGTTCCTCTGCTCTTGGGGATGCTGCTTCCAACAGCCATGCGGTATGCAAGGCCACTGCTCCAGTTTGGGCTCTTTGTATCTCCCAGCTTTGGACTCAGGGGTCATGGCGCTGTCTGAGCTGCCACAACCCACCCTGTTTTTCAGGCTGTATCAGACCGAGGGTTTCAGGTTGCAGCGGGAGGACATTCCTCCGGCACCACATTCCTTGAAGGCTAATCCTCGGGAGAATGTGCCGGCATGCACAGCAGCCCCAATCTGTGCCAGCCCAGCCAGAGGCACAGCCAGGCCTGGCTGGCCTAGCCCAGGCCTGGCCAGAGGCACAGTCAGGCCTGAGCCTGACCAGAGGCACAGCCGGGCCTGAGCCCAGCCAGAGGGACAGCCGGGCCTGCAATGGCCTGGCCTGGGCCCAGCCAGATGGACAGCCAGGCCTGAGTCTAACCAGAGGCACAGCTGAGCCTGAGCTGGCCTGGCCTGAGCCTGGCCAGAGGCACAGCCAGGTCTGAGTTGGCCTAGCCTGAGCCTGACCAGAGGCACAGCCGGGCCTGAGCCCAGCCCGAGGCACAGCCAGGCCTGTGCTGGCCTGGCTCTGGCCCAGCCAGAGGCACAGCCGGGCCTGCGATGGCCTGGCCTGGGCCCAGCCAGAGGCACAGCCCAGCCCCACCAGGCCCCACATGGGCTCGCAGCTCCAGCAAGCCTTGTCATATTTGCCGCTGCCAGAGACCTTTTTGCAGCTCAGATGTGCCCACAGCGAAGTTTAAAGAGCAGCAAGACACAAACTGCTGCTGCCACAGGGACCCCAGAGTTTCACTACCTGCTGGGCATAACTACGCAGAGGTCTAGCAGGTCTCAGCTGGTCTGTCCAGAAAGGTCAGCTGGTTTTCTCCCATTCTGTAGAACAGGACTAGCATCTACTGAAAGGCTGCCACGCTCCTGCGAATGTTCTGGGCATTTCAGAAATATCTTCTTTTAAAACCCAGTTTTTATCCTCATCTAAATACAACTCTCCTGCGTCTTATCTGCATCTCATCTACTATAATAATTCAGTCTCATAATCTGAAGGTCGTGAGTTTGTTCCTCAAATGGGGCACCAAAGTGTGAGGTTAATACCTCTAGTGCTCTAGGCACTAAACTTTGTTGGGTAATTCTCTAAAAAAGCAAGCAGCTAATAGTGGCTAAAAACGTTATTTATTGCAGAAGCACATCAGTTTCCAAGGCACCGTCACAGACATTGAAGTCCATGCTAAGTTAGTTTAAAGTCCCAAGTTAGAGCAGAAGCTGTCCTCGATGGTCCTGGCAGGGCCGAAGCCGGTGCGGCAGCTCCTATCTTCTTCTCGGGTGTTGACAGCTGTAAAAGCAATGGCAGCAAAGCAGGGGGCAAGAAAAGCAAAAGGCAAAAGCACCAACTCTCCCTGTATAACACTTATATAGGGCTTTCCCCACAAGCTAAGACGAGCTCAGACCACTACTCATTAACCTATTAGAATTCTAGTTTCTTAGCTCCCCAGGTTACGTATAGAACTACACATACAATCTATCTTGTTCCATCAAAGAAATGTAAGCAATATTCTTACTATAACTCTGTTATGTCTCAGTCCTGTCTACAACTACAGGCCTGGAACCTCTACTGAAGATATCAATGTGTTTACAACCTTCACTAGAACTCCCTGCTACCGTAGTATCTGAGGCCTTTTATTTACTAAAAACACTGCAGCTCCTACTAAACCTTACTGACTTACTCCTACTTAATGTGTAAATGGCTTAATATATTTTAATCCATCCAAAGGCTTTAACTCAATCTCTGCACTTTGATTCCTCCTTGAGGGATTCAGAGAATCCCCTAACTCACTGACTCCAACATCATCTCTACTAACAAGTGGCAGAGGCTGGGACAGAAAAGTGTCTTCTTCTCTTTGACTGCCTGATGCTTTAGCTCTTTGCTGTAACCACTCCAACGTTTTTATTTTACAAGGTGAAATGCTATAAATGATAATAGAAAAATCACTTTCTCTAATCCACTCTGGAGATCTCTTGAGCTACTGGTCTGCAATTTGGTGGATATGTCTGCAAAGATACCAGGTGAAGAAAACAAGCTAAAGTAGTTAAAATACTTGTGAAAGGATGCAGAGGGAAATTATTTTTAGGTCTACTATAGCTTTTAGAAATCCAACCTTCCTTTCCTAGGCCCAGATATTTAGGCTGGGCCTGTGTTTTTACCCCAACCACTCTACCACCCTTGCTGGAGAAATCTGGTTGAAAATTACCTCAAACATTTGTCAAAATTCCGGTGCTTCTCTGTTTGGACTTGGCCAGTGTAATCCTGGCTGAAAAAATGCAGAAAATATTTCAAAGTCCAACTTTGAAAGGACAGCCATTGCTTTATTTGTGTTTAATTAAAAATAATAATGAAATAATAGTAATTGTTTTCCAGACCCATGGTAATTAGCAATCCAACCTACAGGTCCCATGGGAAAGAGCCTTAGTTTCTGCAAGTAGTATGCCTGAATATTGACTTGCTCTAGACATTGCCAAGGTTTTGAGTTCAGCAATTTGTTGGGAGGGGGTTTCCAACTTCGACTTCGTAGCAGTTTAACTGTCATGCTCCAAACCACAGAGTTTTACTACAGCCTCCATTTCCCTTTGTTTTACCTGAACTTCTCATCTTGCTCTGCAAATCCTACGCCAGAATGAGTCATTCCTGCAGGATTAGCTCTAATTTTTCAACTCCTCTCTCAGTGCTGCCCAGACTAGTTCTGAGGAGAAAAAACTTGACACGCCCCATTCAGGATGTGTAAGAAGTGAATGAAAGAAATTACCTTCAGTGCTCAGCTATTTTCACTGAACCAGCAAGAACCACCCCATCTCTCCACCACAGCCGAGCTCTCAGCATGGCACAGTGTTGCAGCTCCAGCCAAGGGGATGCACCAATGCCCCAGTCCTTTGGGTTATTCCCTCTTGGCTCTGTGGTCCACGCAGGGATGTTGGTCTGCTCCAGACCTCAGAGGGAGTGTCCCGAGAATGACCTACAAGGGACCCCAGGAAGGAAAGGCGGCACCACGTGCTGCCCATGGGGTGCACTGCCGTGGTTTTGCTCTCTGAGCATCAGGGAGGCTGCTCTGAGCCCAGCTATGATCTCCTGCCTTTAGGGTGGAGGTACCTCAGGAGAACCCCTTTTTCTGCTGACTGCAGAGGTCAGACCTGTACCTCCTGTGTTTAGAACCTTGCCCAGACCAGAGAGTCTTCTGCTCACTTACTAGAAGCAGATCATAGCCTGTCCCTGCCCTCAGACCTTCTCTAATGTTCAATTCTAAATAAACACTTCTTACAGGAAGAAAAATTATTTTTAAAATTTATTTTCGCATTTAATTTTCCACCTCTCCCTTGTTCTCTGTTTTTTAAAGTAATAAAGACACTCTCTGTTGTGGTTTAACCCCAGCCTGCAAGCCCTCCAGCTGCTCACTCACTCCCCCCGGTGGGACAGGGGGGAGAACTGGAAGAGCAAAACCAAGAAAACTGAGGTAGAGATGGTTTAATAGGTGAAGCAAAAGCCACACACACAAGCAAAGCAAAACAAAGAATTAATTCACGTTTCCCACGGGCAGGCAGGTGTTCAGCCATCTCCAGGACAGCAGGGCCCCATCACGCCTCACGGTGACTTGGGCAGACAAGCGCCATCCCTCCGAACCTCCCCCTGCCTCCTCCTGCTTCCCCCAGCTTTTTACGCTGAGCATGACACCATATGCTGTGGGATATCCCTTGGGTCAGCTGGGATCAGATATCTAGGCTATGTCCCCTCCCAACTCCGTGTGTACCCCAGCCCCCTCTCTGGTCCCGTGGCTGAGAAACAGCAAAGGCTTGGGCTCTGTGTAAGCCCCGCTCAGCAGCAACAAAAATATTCCTGTGTTACCACCACTTATTTCAGCACAAATCCAAAACACAGCCCCATACCACTTTTTCACACCGTTG
>WBND01000183.1:201311-220520 GCA_013398595.1 Tychaedon coryphoeus
GGGCCGCTGTACGCTCCGTCGGGGCGCGTCGCGCTGCCCGCGCCTTCGCCCGGCTCCCCCGCGCTCTACGGCCGCCGCTCCCCCGCGCCCTACGCTCCTCTGCCCCACTCCTACGGCGCCGGGGGGCAGCTGGGTGCCGCCGAGCCCGCACCGAGGCACGGCACCTACCCCGGAGGCCCCGACAGGTTCGTCCCGGCGCTCTGACCCATCCCGGAGAGGCCCGGGAGACGGCGGACTGCGGGGGTCGCCCGGCACGGCTGCTGCCCGGCAAGATGCTGAAGAACCTTGGGCTGCACCTACGCATTCTGCTACTTGCCCTGGCGAGGAGCGTCGCAGTCAGCCCTGGGGACCTGCGGTGTCCTGCCCAGCCCTGTCCGCTCTCGGCAGAAAAGTCCTAGAGACTCCCAAGTGCTCGAATGGGGCAAGCCTTCCTCTTCTGCAGCCTTTCCTGCGGCAGGTGCTCAAAGCTTCCTGCCAGGCTCCCACCCTCCCAGCACGCACAACTGGGCCCCTTCTAGTCTACCCAGGAAGATTTGACGTTTAAAAGTCTCTCTGGTGTTGATTTTTTTTTTTTAAAGAGAATTAAATGTCTGTTGGTGAGGTGAAGGAGGAAGACAGAAGGAAGCATTCCCTGGCCTCAAGCAGGCAAAGCTGTAAAAGCAGAATGCGTGGCACTGATGTGGTGACATGTCCCTGATGGCTATTGCTTTAGCCCTAGGCTTTACACCTGCTGTGTGGCCAAGGCTGGAGAAGGTTTGGATGCCAGGACTGAAGAAAAACACATCAAGTGACATCCTTCCAGGTGTTGTGCTCTGTGCTTCAGGGGTGGAAATAGTGGTGGGATTGGAGCTACAAGAATTTCTACCATGAGCGTGCCCAGCCCCTGGAAGAGGGACACAGGGAGGACTGTGGGACCTCTGCCCTTGGAGGTCTTTTCAGCTTGATTGGATGGAGCCTGATCTGCCTCTGAAGTTGTAGCCAACATTGAATTTGGACTTGTTTTGAGTGAAGACCTGATCCTGAGGTCTAAATTACTTTGATCCCAAGATCAGCCCAGCTCTGTCTGTAGCCTAGAGAAATTGGCATATATAGGAAAAAACTTTGTTTCTGGAACACAAGAGGCAAGATATGGTGCCCTTTCATCTTAATTTGCTCCCCTTTCACGCTTTCCTGGGATGGAAAATCTGCAGAAAGATATGGAGGGGGAACAGCTAATAGGAATGTCTGTGAGACAAAAGCTTGAAAATAGATCCATGGAAAAACTCAAGCATATCCCTCCCAACCGATCCCACCACTCTGGAAAGGGATCTGGAGCAGTAGTGGATACCCAGGGTGTTAGGGGGGCTGTGGCTGTAGAGGGAGCCAACCTAGCCCTGCTCCCAGGTCTTCGTACACAGCTCCTTTTTCCTGTGGAAGTGGGGAACCTGTCGATCCAGGGCCAGGAGTAGGTTGGTGAGAAGATCCTGCAGTGTGGCAGAGCCTTGTGTGGGGAGAGAGAGCGCGAAAGTGCAGCCAGAGCCTCAACAGGAGCTTTGGAAGAACTGACAGGGTGCATGTACACCAGAGTCTCTCTCACCAGAGAAGGCTATAGATCATAGTATAACTATGTTGGAAAAGATCTTGGGAAATTTCTGTTCCAGTCTGGTACCCAAATCAGGGTCAGCTGTGACTCAGACCAGTGGGCTCAGCCCTATGTAGTTGAGTCTTCATCACCTCCAAGAATGGAGACAGCACAGCCTCTCTGGGCAACCTGTCTGTCCTTGTGGGGGAGAAGTTTTGCCTTGTACCCTCTATTTAGCACTTCTCTTGTCTCATTTCGTGTTTACTGTCTCTTGTCCTACTGCTGTGCTTTGCTCCAAAGAGTTTTTGGTCCCATGAAGACACCTGTACCTTGTGCTTGGCATTTTCCAGATGAGGTCCTCAGCAGGATGAAGTTTGTTGAGACAATTTCCTTGCTTTCTGTGGGTGCTACGATCCGCATATCCAGGTGGGACATGAGAGAGGAAATTGACTGGAGCAGGAAGGTGGTTGGGTGTCCTCACAGCACAGCTTGGTGTGGAGAAGAGTAAAGCCCTCTGCAGCATGTGGGCAGGAGAAGTTGTACGTCTGCCTTCTGCAGGGCTGTGAGGTAGGAGATGAGTTTTGGATTCAAGGGTTCGGGGTGCCAGGGGTGGCGTCTGGTGACCCAGCTCCTGGGCTGGGAGGCTGAGACTGACCTGATAGCAGTGCCCTGTGCCCGTGTAGACCTGTCTGTGCCCCTGCAGGAAGCTGCTGTCCGTACCTAGAGCTGGGGAGGCTGCTCCATGTACAGAGCCGCTGGGGAGCAGGCACAGGCAGCAAGTGTGGGCAACTCTCAACTCTGGCCAGCTGAGGGCAGTCAGATTTTTCCTTTCCTATCCTTTCTGAAGAGCTACAATGCATCTTCCTTGTTCTTCCTGGTCCTGGCACATCCAGATGCTGCTACCATCCTGGAGAGAGCTCTCAGCCAGGGGCAGGTCACCTCAGCAGCTGTGCTAGTATCTCTCCCAACTACCCCTTCTCCATCTGGAAGAGGATCTGTTCACGTAGCTGTGCCAGCTCCTAGTATTTTTGATAGCTGCTGGCTATGCTTTCATTGCCTGCAAGGACTGGACTGTGTCATTTTGACAGCAAGCCTTGCTCATTTGGGGGTAGCTGGGAGAAGAACTGTCCTGCTTTTTAATCCTTTCTTTCCTTCCTGTAGAAACTGTTGTCATTGTGGACCAGATAATTTTTATAGAATCATAGCAGTGCTATGATAATGGAAAGGACTCATCAGGATCATTAAGACCAGCTCCTGTCCCTACACAGGACACCCCAAGAATCACACCATATGCCTGAGAATATTGTCCAAATGCTTCTTGAACTCTGTCATGCTTGGTGCTTGCTCCTTGGGGAGCCTGTTCTAGTGCTCAGCCACCACCTGGAGTGATATCCATCCCTTCATGCCTCCATGAATCTTGTCATTGGTCATGAGAGTGAAGAGCCTAGATGTACTCTGGCTCTTGTTCCTCTCATTTTATTCTCATGACGGCTTCAGCCCTCTTGCCAGTTTAGAGTTCAGCCTAAAAAAAGGTCACCAATGATGATACAGGTTTTGTGGAAGATGCTTCTGAGCTCAGCACCTGTAGACAGTTCAGGGAGCAAAACTCAGTGTCTGAAGGACAAGCATGATAGATCTTGGTGACTTAGAATGCACAGATTGGGTAGGTTCAGTTGTATGTTGTTTGCAGAGAAGGTCTAGATGCTTGTTCTTGTTTCTCTCCAGGTCTTTTATACCTACAAATTAGGGAAACTGGGCATTTTTTTGAGGTTTTTTTGCAGCAGGTACAGTGATGAGCTTGTTGCATCAAGAACCTGAGACATGGTCAAAAACTGCTTAAACTTCAGACACAAACAGCAAGAAACACTGGGTAGAACTGTGAAGAACTACTGGGGCCATTCAAGGGACTCTGTGTGGGGTCTGTGCTTCGAGGTTTTTGAGGGAAAACCAGACAAAGCTATACCTGCCCTTTGCTGGTGCTGGCAGTGCTCCATCCTCCCGCCTGCAGCAGGCCTGGAGACTCCAGCAATCCCTTCCCACCAGCACTGCTGTGGTTTTGTGGCTGTTCCAGCCTCTCTGAGCTGTCATGTAGGCTCAGGTGCAAGGATGTGCTGAGCACTGCGGGTCTGTCCAGGCTGTGCCTCGTGGCACTGAGATGTGCTGTCCCTGTGCCCACGTGTGACATGGGACTGCCTGACCACAGACAGAGGAAAATAGGCTTGTTGTGTCCTTGGGGAGCCACGGGGCTGGGTCTCTCTGTGAGGATATGGGGATAGGCCAAGGGGATATGTTAGACAGTTGGATCTCAGTGTGTGCTTGTGCGATGGGGATATGTTCAACATGTGAATCTCAATATATTTTTGTCTGGCACGTCGCTTGTAATTCTCAGGCACCAGCAAGAATAAGGAAAAAAAATGATTTCTAAAAGTTTTATTGTAAATATCTGAGAGCTTTCCTTTTCGCAAAGTAAGCCTAAGTTTCAAACTACTCTTTTGATTTCTGTCAGAAGAGTCCAATAAATCCAGGTTGTAAACTTGTAGGAATCTCTTAAATGTGAGCACTGGTGAGAAGAGAGAGCAGCCTTGAAAGTGCTCATTCCTCAAAGGACAGAGCCTCTCGGTTCCTGTTCTGCCCAAGTTCTGGTATAATCAGGCCCTGAGCAGACTTTGAGAAAGAAGTAGACTGTATAGCCTAGGAGTATATTATATTCTGTATTGGAGATTTTTATATATATATATATTTACTCTTCTACTTCTTTTGAAATGGAAATAAATCTTTGTCTTGTTTGTAATGAAGTGCCTCTGAGTTTATTTCTTTCCTTCCCTGTACTCCTGAGACTGGGAGACATGAAGAGCAAGATGTGTGGCATGTGCTGCTCATTGCTTTTCACCCTGTCTGACCTTGGCTTTTTTTGGTCTGCTGGGCTGCTGAAGACCTCAGAGGGATGGAGGAGGGATGGGTCAGCAAACTTCTGCAATCTCTTGAGTCAGCAGTGTGCTTGGAGGGTCTCCTGTCAGGCCATAAGCATGCCCCAGACATCACTGCATGAAGCTCCATCCCAGCCATGTGTCTCTGCTTGAAAAAGGGACAGGTGGGGAGGACTACTACCATGAGAGAAACAGAAGCTCAGAGATCGGCAAGGGGACCGTGTTTGGCATTAATTACTCTCTGATTGCTCCAACAGGGAGCTGGGCCAGATAGAGGAGGTGTTACTACTGGAAACGTTATGTTGCCTGTCCTGTGGCAGCAGCAGCAGAAATGCTTGGTCTTGCCTCCTGCACCCCAGGCCAGTTGGTATTTTTGGCTGCAGAGATGGAGTTCCTGTAGCTGCAGGCTGACACTATGTTCACCTTATGGAATGGCAACATCTGTGGGAACAATTCATCAAGCAGTAACCATTGCTAATGGGGGTGTAACAGGCCTTCAGGGGCAACTCCACACCTCTGGATGATGAGCTGGCTTGCACATGGGTAAGATGAAGGCAGATGTTGCTCCTTCTCCTGCTGAGAGGGTGGTGATTGGCTTCCTGAGGGTGTTTGGGGGATAGTGAATTCTGCAGCTGTTGCCCTGTCAACTGCCCGAGCTGCCTGGAGCGCAGTGAACGAGATGAGAACAGGTAGTTTAATCTGCCAAGTTACCAAAGAGCAGATAGGAAAGTCTTCAATAGCTTTGGGACTCCCAAGTATGATTTATCTGCCTTTGAAAGTGACAAGTAGCGGATCAAAACCATGAGACAAAGAACAGGCAGGGGAGGCAGCTGCCATTTGGCCAGGAGGGTGTACCCTGGAGGGAGTCCAGAGCTTAGTGAGTTGTCAGTGGAGAGCAGTCTATGTAGCTGGAGCGGGGCTTTAGCTGTATCCATTACCTAGAGCTGCGTGTCAGTGACCAGAGAGGGCATCCCACTCACACTACACCTGGAAGTGAACTGATGTGAGCACTGGAAGGCTGGTGGGGGTCTGCCTTTACAGAGTCTGCTGCACAAGAATACAGTGGCCCATGTTGGCACAAAGAACAGCTTTACACACTTGTCTTGGTGTTATCCTGAAGCCCTCATTTGTTGGAAGCCCTCTCTAGACAGCAGAGCTGATTTCTTAATCAGTCCAGTTGAAATGCATGTCTTCTCATGTCCAAGGTCAAGAAGTTGAGGTGGGAGATGGTGGCATATGCTCTACCTGGAAGCTGGTGTTATTTTTGGGAGTTACTTTTGGATGTGGTGCAGTCATCCAACCCCTCTTTGTGTGGGCAGACTTAGTGGGAGGGAGACCCAACTCAGGGCTGCCAGTCTGCGCTCCCACCACTTCTGCAGCGTTGGAACACAGGATGCAGCTGGCCAACATGAGGCACCCTGGCCACACTGATCGGGCTAGGAGGAAAAGAGGCCATATCCTAGACTCTTCTGATGGTAGGAAGTTAATAGGGCTATTGTACACTCAGGGCTGAAAATGTCTGGCTGAAAATGGCCATGGAGAGGAGGCAGGAATATTAACTGTGGGCTGGCACAGAAGAGCTTACTGAGCTCACTGCTATCCCTTCTCTGATGCCAGGAAGCTAAGTTTCATTAGCCATTTAAGAATTTGCAAAGCTGTTGTCTGGATGTGAACTATACAAGGAGATCCTAATTGATTAAAGAGCAGCTTCTGACCCTTTTTCTTTCAGTATCAGCACCAGAGCTCTTGGTCCAATCACTGAGACACAGCTTGCCTGGTGCATGAACTACTCTGAGTCAATTATCCCTGTGGCTGGCTCTTGCAAGGACACCATCTGCATCTCATGTTGACCTCTTCCACTTGGGAAAAGGTGCTCATGAATGCAGGCTGTCAGCTTCTGAGGGTAACAAACAGTGTCTATTGTATCACTTCTACAGCCATATGTTTTAGCACACAGACTGTCATCAGGCTCACTGGAGTGCTGGCCTAGAACTGGCCAATTAAATAGTGGCTCCCTAGCCACTCTTCCTGTGCTCTCAGGTTTATAGCTGCAAGAATAGTGGGGGACGAAGACTTACAGGGTATCAGCATTGGTGATGTCTTCAACAGGCAGGCCATGATGTTCTCAGAGAAGATTTTCTTCTCTTCATCAAGAGGCACATGGTGATGAATTCTTCCTTCTTCATCTTTAGGTACACTTGAGTGTATTTTTGTATATGTATTCTTTTTCAGTAGTTCCCAAATTATTTTGGTGGTTAGGTTTTCTGGTTTTGTTTTTTGTTTTGTTTTATGTTTTGGGGGGGTTTTGTTTGTTTTTGTTTGTTTGTTTGGTTGGTTTTTTCTTCTCATTGTTTTCTCTAAAATTGCCTTTGCATAACATGGGCTTGCATTTCTGCAGCAATGAGTGACTGACCACTGCAATAGACTTGGACCCTGGAGTTGCAGACTGGTGTTGCCCTGGAGTTACCGACAGATCAAGCCATACAGAATAAATGTGCCTAAGTGAGAGGTTGTGCCTCCTGGGTATTATTGTTGATGTTGGTGTCTTTTTCATGGAGGAAACAGAGGATGATTCAGAGCTTCGACCTTTATGCCGGAAAAATAATGTTTTCCTACTTGGGTAATTTCTTTTGTATTTTGTTTTCATGGAGGTTTTTTCCACCTTTCCCTTCTAGAGAAGAGGCAAAAGAAAAGCCTTCTTGAAGCAACCAGGGAAAACGGTTTCCTGCTTAAGTGGATATAAGATATAGTACCTCTCTGCCACAGCAGGAGCTGAACTTAAATCCATCCAGGAAGACCTCGGTAGAGGAGGAGAGACCTCATGGCACCTTCCACTATCTAAATGAGGCTGGCAGGAAAACTGGAGAGGAACTTTTGACAAGAGCCATGCGCCAGGACAAAGAGTAACCACTTCCAGGTGAAGGAAGGTGGATTTAGATCAGAAGAAATTTCTGTGAGCGTGGTGAGGCACAGGCACAGGTCGCCCAGAAAAGCCCTGGGATGGGACAGAGGGGTCTGTGAGCGGTCGGGGCAGGGAGCAGAGATGATGTCGGTGCGGGCAGCGCCCGGAGTGCTCGGTGCTGCCGCTGGGGAGCAGTGCCGGCCCGCCGGAGCCATGGCCCGCCGGAGCCGATGGCCCCGATGTCCGTGCGAGCCCGGCCGGTCCCTGCGCTCCGGGGGCCGCCGGAGCTGCGCCTCCAGCCCGCCGGGTCGGGCCGGGCCGGGCCAGCAGCAGCCGTGCCCAGGGCGTGCGCTGATGCTGCGCCCAGGCTGTGCTTCAGCGCTTCCGTGAGCCCCCGGGGAGATGGCTGCAGAGCGGCCAGCCGATAACAGCGTCATTGTTAGGGCTGCAAAGCACAGATCACACTGCTCACCGCGCAAGCTGTATCTCGGTTTCTTTGTGTTTTCTGTCAGGGAAAACCTCAGGCTGTCTGAGGGAGACAGAGGCACGGTTCATGCTCAGCGCCCCAAGTCCACCTGGATGGACGGAATCTCAGGCGGGCTTAGACAAATGGCCATTCCTCCTGCTTTATGTGAGCTCGCACCAGCAATGCTGGATCCAGTTAGGGTAACCCTGAGCAGAAAGTCATTCTTACACTGGAGCTCAGTGGGGCCCTCCAGGCAGGGAGCTGGTGTGTAGGACAGGCTGTAGGAATCGAGGCTGTTGTCATGGACAGTTCGTAAGCATGGAGTCTAACCTGCAGTCTGAAAGAGGGATACAGAAAAGATGGAGCTAGGGTCTTCTCTGAAGATGGAGAAAGAGGCAAGGAGCTAAAGCTGTGCTGAGGGAAAGCCTGGTGTGACATAAAGGAAAAACATTCTTTCCTTGATAGTGGGGCAGCCCTGGGATGAGGACAAGAGGGTGATAACCTAATGTCTTGGAGAAGGGCAACACTTGATAGGAGAAGGCCCAAAGCAGTTTGGTCAGACTTAGCCACGCCCTGAGCAGGAGCTGGATTCAAGATCCCCAGAAGTCTCTCCTCACTTAACTTTTTCTGCAGTTACATGATTTCCTGGTGAAAAAGGAGAGTCAGGCCAGGTGGTGGAGCACTGATGAGCCTAGCTGGACACACAGCTCCGGTCTGTGGCGGCTCTGGCAGCATTAGAGAGGAATTTATTTAAATATGGAACACAAGATGGGAAGGAGCAGAGCTAACAAGCTCTGAGCAGGAGGTGGTGGCCAAGGAGGGAGTGGGTATTTGCTGTGTTCAGGATTTACTGCTTAAAGTCAATATTAGTAAATTAATCAGCAAGTTTTTCTTATCACTGCAAGACCAGGCACTTATGGGGTGGAATGACTTTCACTGACCTGCGGTAGCCTCTGGCTCTAAGTTGCTTGCCCATGTATTTCTGCTGAGGCTTAGCTCGATTTCACTTCTGCTAAGGACAAGAAGATACTCCTGGTTCAAAACATCACCCACGAGCAACAGTCTGCCACAGATCACTCCTGACTTTTCAGATGTGGGGAATCCTGTACACTAAGAGCAATCTGAGAAGTGGGAAGCCAGGATGTGCAAACCAAACAACTTCCCTTGTCCCATAGAACTGGAACCATGTTTCCTGAAAGGATATTGAAAGGTAATCGTCATGGACAGAGAAGAGTCTGGTTCTCCAGGATATGACTTTAGGTTTCCTCTCCTTAGCTGTCATGTCATGGCTGTCAGCATGCAGCATGGCCTGCCATGCTCTGCAGGAGGGGGGGCGGGACCTGAAGCCCTGAGAAAAGCTCACAGGAGCATGTTCAGTCCAGCCCAGTTGACATTATCCAATATCCTTCTGAATCTCACTGGTGAGGAGACAACCACAGCGGTCGTGTCTGCTGTGTACCACAGCATGCCTTCACCTGCATCCTGGAGGGGCCTCAGGCAGCTCTCCCACTTTACAGCACAGCAAGGACCACTGTGTCAGGCACTTACCTGGCTCCCTGTGCTGCCCCCACAGCTCAGAAGCTATTTCCCTGCACCCATATCCTTCTCTTTGCCAGTAAGGAGGCTGCAGCCAGTTAAAGGTCTCTGGCCTCCCCCAGACTTCCCCTTCATGTCAGACCCAGACCACAGTTGTCATCCCACGGGTGAAAATTTACTTTATTGGATTCTCTGTCAGTGGCTCTGGGTAAAGACATCTGTCTTGCACTCAGGAAGGAGGGAAGAGAGGCAGCAGGTGATTTGTTGCACTTGCAAAACAGCAGCCTCTCTCTCCCAGATACAGCTGCCCTGGCCAGGCTGTCCCCAGCTCCATCCAGGCAGCAGAACCTGCCTCCAGGTACACACGGACCACCATGAGCCCAGCTTCATGCCTGAACCCCATCTGCTTAAGCAAGAGCTCCGTTATCTGTCCTCTCAACAGAGAGAGAAGCAGTGCACGGTGAGTTAAAGTGTTGATTAGAGGGCTTTATCTTTCTCTTGTTTACTTTGCGATAAGATTTGTTGTTTGCATACACACCTTTCTTACTGTCTGCCAAAGACAGAGTAAGAGAAGCTCTGAGAGAGAGTGTGCAGTAGCTGGGGTGACTCCAGGACTTCCTAGCACCCAAAGGCTTCTCCACAGAGATGGACAGAGGTGCTTGCTCTGGTTCCTGCCCTCTGTTCCTCTGCCCTCCAGGAGCTGCCCCGGCCCTTCCAGTGCAAGGATTAGCACTGCTGCCCATGTGCGTTCCAAGAGTGAGCATTGCCCCGTGTTCAGCCACACCTCACTCTGCCAGGCCTTCACCAGCTCCTACACACTGTGCTCCACAGTGTTTGGGGCTGTGGGTAAGGTTTGAGCTGCTCATGGCGGAAGCTGAGAGATCTTGTTCAGGGGAGTGCAAAACCTCGTGTTAGCGGAGATGTCTGTGGAGACCAAAACAGTATCAGGGAAACCCATGCCTCCGTGGGGAATGGAGCTGGATTTGCTCTGTGCTGCTGAGTGCTCTCTGCTTTGGCACCCACCAGGTGCTTTAGAGCTTCTGGCAGTGTATCTGTAGAGGTCAGGATTTCAGCGTGGGAAGGCTATTTGAAGAGCAAGCACTTGCTCCTCTTGTGATGTCCCTGGGATCAAAGCAAGGTGGGATGTCAAGGGTGTCCATACTGTCACTGGAGAGACTCTTACTGTGTCACCAGTCACACTTGCTGTGATACAGAGCCTTGAGGGCTCCAGAGCCATAAAATAATCCCCCCAAATCAAGGGTGCCCTCAGCCTTATGCTCTGGGAGACAGGCCCTTGGGAAGTCAGACAATGGCAATATGATCTCCACTCCTCCTCAAGAGAAGGAGGGTCCTCTGTGTCAGGATATCACAGGAATGTAAGAGAGCCTCTTCTCTTGCTATGCACAGGAACAAGGACCACCAGACCCAAAACATGGGGACAGACTCGGGGCACCCCATTACCTCCTGGCTTCAGGAGAAATCCTGTGTGAGGACTGGGCAGCCAGGAAGACAATGACTGTGTACAGTGTCTCCTGTCTTTGCTCCAAATGGTGTTTTCCTGATGAAAGTGTGTAATTCTGCCAAGTTCCAGTCCAATGCACTCAGCTGTTTTCAACCACCTTTTGTCTGTCTCACAAAGGTCAGAGTGAAGCTGCCGAGAAATTAAAAAAAATGTCCAGCTTTAAGAAAGCAAGATGTTTATTGCAGAGGAAAACAGGCTATGAGAAAAACTTTCAGACTAAAACTAACAGTGCAAAGGGTGGTGGGGTTTATAGGGTGTAGTAAAACGCCCAAGCTGGGCTTCTCCAGCAGCTAAAAATCACGGTGGGTGTTAGCTTTGCGATGCCACTCACATTTATACAAATAAGAAATTACTTTCAGATACACAGATGGATGCTGGACTGTACAACTGAACTGTAGTGTGGCAGAGCACCGTGAAGCCTTCCATGGGCCCAAGTTAAACAGCCTGTTTGCAGAGAGAGCAGGGGGCTCATAAGCCGCAGGCAGCTCCCTGGGGGCTGCCTCTCTAGCCTGGAAGAAGCATAGAAAGCAGAGTGACAAGGAGAGGATAGGCTTTATGACTCCCAAGAAAGCAGCTGCTCAAAATCACTGTGCCGTACTTATCAGGTTAGTGAGGCAAAGGTCAAAGTAAAAAATATCCCCAAAACAATCAGAAAGTTAATACAGAATATGTGGGATGTATTCGTTTTCCTGGTGGTCATTTTCCAGAGGAGTATTCAACTCTTCTAGTACATCTGCTTCTGCTGGCTTCAGCACATCCTCTTCACCTATGAGGCATGCAAGAGACAGGTCATTTCCTACTGGGGGCTCTCATGCATTACCCCTCTGTCCCATGTTAAAGCCCCCGTGGTGAGTCTCCTGCAATTGCCTGGAGAAGGTGTTAGGTAGCTCAGGGTGGATTGGCTGCTTTTCAAGGGCAGTCCCAGTTGGAGAAGGTAAAGCACTGTCAGGTTTAAAGCCAGAGGCAATAACCACAACCCTGGTGGCTGCCCATTTCAAGACCTCAGGGCTGGAGGCTGGACACCCATCCCAGAGCCCAGGACACAGAATAGCTGTTTTCCATGGCACAAAGGCACACCACATGCCTTGCATCAACAGGCCTTTTCTTCCCCACTGCACAGGCACTGCTGGAAATGCAGTAGTTGAGGGTCAGAGGATTGTTACCACCTCTGAAGGAGATCCTAAGTTTTCCTGGTTTTGAAGCTACCTGCTTGACCCACTGACTGCTAAAGTGAGTGTACTCTACTCTTCCCACGCCAGATCTGGGAGCAGCTCCTGCTGTGGTAGCTGTAAATGGATTTTCTGAGCCCAGACACCAGCCTGTCATTCAGACCAGCTCAGTGCTCTTCATGCCTCAATCTTGGCAGGTTTCAAAGGTGTAGTTGCCTGCACCTGCTCCTTGTCCCAGTGCCCACTTTTCTCTCCCACCATCCCAGTGTCACCCTGACACTGGATGGACTGTGGACAGAGCATGAATGGACTTTGGTTCCCTCAGCCAGTTCTGACCACAAAAAACATGTCTTCTCTCTACAGAGAAGAGATCTTCAGAGAGATATCCCCCTATGCTAATAGGGCTCTTGGCCACAGAAATGTTCTTAGGACAAGGAGTTATTGAGGACCAGGTCCACAACCCCATCTCAATAACTGACAATAGTGGACTTGTCATCACTCCCCTGGACTTGGGGAGAGCTGTCCGTCCCCACAGTCCCACCACCGCTGCCCCCCTCTCTCAGCTCCCCAAGTTTTGTGGGATGGGGACCTGTGCCCTGGAGCTGCTGTGGGGTCATTGTGGATGAGGTGGGCACCCTTGGCTGACAGTCCTCGAGAGGCAGCCCTGCACAGCCCCCAAGCCAGCAGCTCTGCAGCAACTCACCAGCAGGGTCCAAGCTCCTGTCTGCCAGCTGCCCCTCCACTGCCACTGCCTGCATCCCACCGACCGTGTTCTGGATGGTCAGCACAGGTGGCTGCTGCTGACACACTGGTTCAGGCAGGGCTGGCTCGGAGGGCACTGGCTCAGCCTTCTCCTGTGGGTCAGCCTGGGGATCCACTGCTGGCTCTGACTCCAGGACAGCCTTCACCACTGCCTGACGGCCCCGTCCTCTTTTGGCTCTTCTGGCTCTCCTCTGCTGTTCATTCTTATAGTCTCTGCCAGGAGATTCCACAGGGATGATGACTTAGGAATAGGACAAAAGACTTTCCCTGGTGCCCTGAGGAAACTTTGCTGGGTCCCCCTGCTGTGATTGTGATCCAGTTCATCCCAGCAGAAGCAGCAACCCTGCAGCCCTCCTCCTGAGCCTTGCACAAGAGCCTTTTGCAACTGCACCAGTGGGCAGGAGCTTGGGCAACAAATTTCTCCTCAGCCCCACGTTATGATTGAGGTTTTCTTGCTACCTCCCATCCATCTTCCCCCCTTCCCAGTGCCTGTGTAGACCTTGCACAGCTGCTGGCTGCATGTCACCTTTCCCCACTGAAGACTGATGGCTCTGTCCTTGGGTGAAGATGGAGGGGCTGGGCCATGTCTGGGCTCAGGTAACTGCACCACCAAAGCAGTGACAGCAAAATCACAGAAGACAGAATGACAGAAAAAGCAGGATTTACCTCAGAACCCACTGAGCTGAGTCTTTCTCCAGGGCTTCTGCTTTTCTTTTCCTGAGCAGTTCCCGGTCTCTCAAGCGACGGGTTATGATGACATCTGCAAGGATAAAGGGAGTGCTAACATGACATTCTGATCCCTCCCTGCCTGGTACTAGAGCACTGCTGCAAGAGGCCATGCTTTTTTTTTGTCCCAAAGGGGCCTTGATATGAAACTGCATGAGTGCTGTACTTCCAGCACAGCCTCAGTGGGTAGGATTTGATGACACAGCACCCAAAACTCCCAGGCTCCTAGCCTGAAAATTACTCCAGATTTCCAGTTACAATTCCTTGGGGTGACCCACGTCCAACCTACTCCCCTACTGTAAGGACCTGGGGTGTGGTGCCTTTGATCAGACATCTGTACAGACTGCAAGATAATTCTTCATGCTTCCTCCGTTGTTACCCTTTTTCCCAGACAGCTGGAACTGGCCATCACTGAAATTAAGATGTTTATCTAACAACCAAGGAGAAAGCCTTGACCCACCGAACAGACAGTCCCTCAAAAAAGGAACTTTTGCCCTCTGGGGGCAAGGACGAGCCAGAGGGCACAGCCTTACCCACACAGATGCTCACTTGCATTGGGCTGAGACCTGTGGAGAGATGGTGATCCAACCAGACACCAAAACAAGGCTGGTACACAACTGCTAAGGTTGAGAAAATTGCTCCCAAACACCACACAAACAGGCCAAATCTGATCTATAGCTGTGAGGAAGACCATGGCAGGGCTGAAGAAAGACTGGATCTGAGAAAAGCTGGTCTGAGAAAGCTACAATGCTGGCTTTGTTATTTGTGTAGGATGTGCAGGTTGTATACAGCCACCAGCAGAGAGGAGCACTCTGCAGATCCCAGTCACCCTCTGACATGCCTTCCTTGGCCAAGGTCAGCAGTGTCCATTTCACAGGTTGCAGAGGGCTCCAAATGGCTTCCCGAGGCAAAGACCAGCCTAAAAATGGTCTGAACTTCACTCCTCCGTGTCTTTGTCCTAAAAGACAGCAGTCCCTGATGATTTCTAGCGTAGACTCTAAGCAGTGATAATAAAAACTTGTCTCAAATCAAGCAGCACGAGACCCAATCCCAGGGGACAAAGAGAGCAGTACTACTGCCCTGAGGCCTTGAGGGAGAGGGAATTCTTCCCAAACGTACAATGAAGAGATCACAAAATAACTGATTTTCATAGTTTCAACAAAACCCACACAAGTGGAAAAGCAAAACTATGACCTGCTCCTTCCAGATGCAAGCAAATCCATCTCCTTTCACAAAAAGCCTTGGCTCACACTGAAGTAGTGAGATCAGTGAAAAATTGTCATTTTGCTGTTCCCTTGATCAGATGGTGGAAGTGTCAAGGTGAGAAAGGCTTCTGAGGCTGAGCCAGGATTACAGCTCTTTTATTCCAGGTATTTATGAAATGCAAGAAATATTGTACTCCAGGACAGGACTATGCAAAACTGACAGCAGGAGCCAGTCTTGGCCCAGAGTAGACTTTTACACAAGACACTTCTGATCATTAATAATACTCTTACAGAAATTTAACTTGGAGAGTATTTATGTTGGTCTATGCTTCAGTGCCTTCATCAAAGCAGAGACAACTTTAAAATTACATCTGACAGCCCTGAACACTGTCCAGGGAAGTTGAGAATAACTCCAAGACAAAAGGGAGGTTGTTCCTTGACATGAGGCAGTAACCGAGACAGTAGGGCTCAGCCAGCAGGAGATGACTCTGCCATCCACACAGAAAAAGGCAGTAAACTCCCTGGGAAGATGAGGTTACAAGTTGCAGTAGCAAAATCTGCACAGGGCCTCAGTTCAGCTACTGAAGTACGTAATCCCTTGCACATCCCACTTGCAGCCAAGGTAATTTCCTTTCAAAATGTCATGTGAGCTGTAAAAGCTGCCTGCAATCAGTCTCCTTCCCAGTCCATTCTAAGCAAACACCCCTCATTCACTTCTGACTGGTCCAAGAAAGCACTCCCACAACAGCTCCAAAGCTGTCACCTGCCAGCACCGAGCAGGAAAGATCAGTAAAACATTTGCATCCTGATGAAAAATGTTTACAAGAGGACACAAAGAAACAGAAATTAAATGAAAAGAGAAAAAAGTATCAAGCTATAAAAACCAAGGAGGCAGTACTGCTAGTCTGCACACTGACAAGCTACTGATGCTCTCTGAAGGACTTCAGTTGCAAAGCCCTTACATGTGCTTCTTCCTTTGTGACATAACATGCAAAAAGACACATATTAAATGTGCATCCTCCACCCCAAGCACAGACCAATAATTATTAGTTCCCTTCTGAGAAACACTTGGTAACAAAAACCACGCTCTCCTCTCTCCAAAACTGAAGTTAGGAATGTTCTCATCATTACCTGGCACAGCATACTCCTCACAGTCTGCAGAGGGTGTCAGGGAAGTGTCCGAAGAAGCATGGTCCTTGCCTAAACTCTCCATTGCTCCTTGCAGTTTTACATTGGAAATCAGCTTAGCTCCCTGGAAACAGCATCTGGAGATACTGGTGTGGCATAATGAGAGCTTGAAAAAAATGCAGACTGCCCGCCCCAAACCTCTTATCTGGCCAGACCACTGGGAGGGTAATAATATTCTCCTTATCAGAGTGCAAAGGTGTGTGAGTCTCTGTCCAGGATCTACTGTGTGGATTGCAAAACATGTTAGTGCTTTTATACTGCAAATAATTCCACTTCAGATAGGAAATTTACACTCCCTGCTGCTCAACTCTCAAAAGCTCTCCTTTGTAGTGGACATGGCAGGGCAGGATGTGGCACTGTCTCACTGCTGCTTTCCAGAGTGAGATGCAGGGACATGTTTTTAGTCCTTAAGGACCCCTTGAGAGGTCTGAAATGGGACATATGCTGTCTGAAGGTGTTTGCATAGGGTCCTAGCAGTGCTGGTGGGAAGGGACATCCTTCAGCTCCTCTGGGTTGGCTGGCTGCTTCACAAGGCCAGGATGGCTATGTTGTCATGTTCTTTGGAAACCTCTAAGGATGGGGACTGTCACAGCCACGTTACCTGCCCAAGAGCTGCACCACCTTCTTGGGATCCAGACAGAATAATAAATCCATGCCAGCCTGGCTGGGCTCGTTGAGGACTTCCTAATGATTCTTTGGTCCAGTCCCTGGTGGATCAGGACTATGAACAAAGGGCTTCACTCATGAAGCAGGATGGCAATGGGCAGCCCCAGTAAAACCAGTGGGAAGACCCAGCCATTCCCTTGCCCCCCGTGGGATGATTTCCTTAAGTGGGTGTTCATAGCTGCTGCTAGCCCCTGCAGCCCCAGCCCTGCCTGGCCTGCAGGCTCGAGCAGCCTCTGCAGGACCATCTGCAGGGCCAGAATCACTGCAAAGGGGAAGCTGCTGCTTAGGACAATGGCTTCAATGCTGAGAGCCTGTTCCTTGCCCTGTGGGAATGGCCAGGCCCCTAGATCAGTGCATGTGAGATGAGGGGGGAATCTTGGTCTCTCCTGAAAACTGCCTTCATAGTTTCTTATGCCAGGATAGCACAGAAGAGCTCAAGCTTATATAGTGTGTGACAAGTCTCATAGACCAGCTCTTCAGCCAGTTTCTAGTGTGCTCAGCTGCTATCATCACTTTTCTCCGTGGGACACTCAACTACCTACACACTGCTTAGGTGCTAGTGCCCCCAGTCCCTTCCCTCTCTGCCCCCATGAATTCAAAAGTGGTTCAAAGGCTGGTAGAACACCTTGATAAGGTGTCTAGCCCCAGGTCCTCTGGGACCTGACTGCCTTTCATGGCAGGGATGATCCCACCTCCTTGAGCAGTCTGAGGACTTGCCCCGGGGGAAAGCAGCTCCTCAGGGATGAGCAGAACTGGCTGCCTCCAATCTTTGCCAGTCCTTTTTATTTTTAGTGTACATCCTGTGCTCTCAGCAGGATCTCTCTCTAGGTCTCTGGAAGCTCCAGAGCTTGAAACTTCACGCATGTACATTTCTTAGGATGCAGCCTTGGAGGTCTGTGGTCATCTCTGCTGCCATTCCTCTTATCCCCTGAGTTACCACTCTGCTCTAGGGCTCCTGCCCTGTGTCCACTGCAGATTACATGGTACCTCCAGAGAGGTGGGGTAGGTCTAACAGCCCCAAAAGAAGCAACAGGGTGGTGGCAGCGCAGCAGATATGGGAAGGCTCTGATATGGAGGGTGGGCCAGGAGCATGGATGGCATAAAGAGATGTGGGGCTACCGAGTCATTCACAGAATAGTTTCTTGTAGCTCAGTCACAAATGAAGACAAGGTGTCCCAAGCTGGTGAGCGTGTCCATGTTCCAGCACTGTGTGACGCTGCAAAGTTCTAGAGACACCCTGGTCATGCAGGCATCTGAAAACAGTACCCTGGCAGGATACTTCACTGTGCAAAGGCATTGCTTTTGGAGGGGCAAACATATCAAACCTTGAACACTGTTTCTGTTTTTGTGTCTCTCATTACAAAAAACACATTATCACAGAACCACATAATATGCTGAGCTGGAAAGGACACAGCAGGATCATTGAGTACAACTCCTGCTCCTGCACAGGGCACCACATAATCACACCATGTGCCTGAGAGCATTGTCCAAATGCTTCTTGAACTCTGACACACTTGGTGCTGTGACCACTGCCCTGGGGAGCCTGTTCCAGCGCCAAACACCCTCTGGGTGAAGAACCTTCTCCTGATACCCAACCTAAACCTCCCCTGACTCAGCTTCAGGCCATTTTCTTCAATCCTGTCCCTGTCACCACAGAGCAGAGATCAGTGCCTGCCTCTCCTGTTCTGCTCACAAGGATGTTGTAACTGCTGTGAGATCTCCCCTCAGTCTCCTCCAGGCTGAACAGACCAAGGGACCTCAGACACTCCTCATATGAGTCCCCCTCAAGGCCCTTCACCATCGTTGCTGCCCCCCTTTGGATGCTCTCTGACAACCAAATGTCTTCCTTATTCTGTGTCACCCTGACCTGCCCCCAGCACTGGAGGTGAGGCTGCCCCAGCTCAGAGCAGAGCAGGACAATCCCCTCCCTTGCCTGGCTGTGATGCTGTGCCTGATGCTCCCCAGGACACAGGTGGCCCTCCTGGCTGCCAGGGCACTGCTGGCTCATGATCTGCTTGCCACTGACCAGGTCCTTTTCTGTGGAGCAGCTCTCTAGCCTCTCATTTCCCAGTCTACACTCACATCCAAGGCTGCCCTGTCCTAGGTGGAGAAACAGAAGTACTTGGAGCATATTCAAAGAAGAGCAAAGAAGCTGGCAAAGAGTCTAGAAAATAATTCCTGTTAGGAGTGACTGAGGGGGCTGAGGGTGTTAAGCTTGAATAAAAGGAACCTGAGGGGACACCTTATTGTTGTCTACAGCTTCCTGATAGTCGACTTCAGACTGGTAGGGATCCATCTCTTCTCCAAGTAACAAGTAATAGGACGAGAGGAAATTACCTCAAATTGCTCTGGGGTAGGTTTAGGTTGGATATCAGGCTGCCCAGGGCACTGTTCCTGGAGGTATTTAAAAGATGTGTAGACATGGTGCTTAGGCACATGGTGTCCTGCAGGACCTGGCAGTTAATGGTTGGATTTCATGGTCTTAAGGGTCTTTTTCAACCTGAACAATTTTATATTCTGGGCTGCTTGCAGGTGGTATGAAGCGTGGAAGAAAGGGTGGAAATCCCTGCATGTTTCAG
>WBND01000183.1:227834-239618 GCA_013398595.1 Tychaedon coryphoeus
TGGGTGGATCTCTGCATCCCCCATGGATCCCATGGGCTGTGGGTGGATCTCTGCATCCCCCATGAATCCCCAGGGGCTGTGGGTGGATCTCTGCATCCCCGTGGATCCCCATGGGGTGCAGGGGCACAGCTGCTTCACCATGGTCTGTCTGTACCACAGGCTGCAGGGGAATCTCAGCTCCAGCCCCTGCAGCACCTCCTGCCCCTCCTTCTCCACTGACCTTGGTGTCAGCAGAGTTGTTTCCCTCACATGTTCTCACCTCATCCTCTTCTCAGGCTGGAATTAACACTGTGTGCCCTACTTTGTTTTGGTTTTCTTATCAAATCTGTTATCACAGAAAGCATTACCAACCTCTCTAGCTGGCCCAGCCCTGGCCAGCAGCATGTCCATCCTCAGAGCCATCAGCCATTGGCTCTGCTGGACATGTTGGAAGTTTCCAGCACCTTCCCACAGGAGCCACCTCTGTTGTCCCCTCACTACCAAATACCAGGCCATGCAGAACCAACACATCAGGGCAATGCTGCTCTTCTCTGCTTACCCCAGCCAGCTGCTTCTGTGTGTATCTCACCCAAACCACCCCTTCAGCTTTGCAGCTGCTGTTCTCCGTACGTGACAGGTATCTCCACCTGAGTTGTGAGGCTAGACAGAAAATGGCTAATTTGAGTGGTGGCACTGTGCCATCATCCCATGAGCATTATCCCATGAGACCCAGCCAGGTGGACACTCAGCTGCCTGATGCACTGGTCAGCATCCCAAACACAACAGGAGGCCTGTCATCACGCTGCTGCAAGCCCACACAGTCACTGGGTGGGATGGGACAGGCTGGGGGTGCAGAGGGTCTGGGGGTACAAAATTCAGCTGCCTGGGGGCAGGGAGCTGCAGGTGCAGTCACTGCCTATGCTCAGAGGGGCCACATAGCCAGAGGTGGTTCAATACCTTACTCCAGTCACCACCTTGGCTGCAGCTGAGGTTGGCAGAGCAAAATTACTTTTATCATAAGATTCAGTGTGTTGGAAGGGGGCTGTGTGCATGGAAACCCAAACCAAATACACAGAGGTGGCACACAGAGTAGGGAGGGGACAGAGAGGCTGGAGATGACCCTCAGTGGCAAGAAACAGTGCCTTTTCAACAAGCATCATGACCCCAGAATATCCCAGCTGCTTCACCTGCTTTACATCAGGATGACCATTCTTACCTGCTCTTTCTCAGAATCTTTATATTCTACATCTGTCCCCGCTTTCCTTTGGTGAAAAAAAATCAATTGGAGAAAGATGAAGGATGGAAAACAGGACCACTGGTCACAAAGTCAGTGAAAGACCAATGCTGACTAAAAATTCCTTCGGGTCAGTCTTGCTGAAATGAGGTCTGGGCCAGAAGGGACAGAGAGTTACCTTCCCCATGGGAGCAGATGGGATGTATCATGTGTGCAAGGGGTGAGCAGGGGGTAAGTGCCCTACAGAAACCACCAGCAGGCTGGGAGGGCTCTAGATGCACAAGAACACATATTTGCACTTGCTGAGGATCTGACTACGACAGTGCTTAGGATGCTTTTTCCCCAGAGGAAGAAAACACTGTCCCTGTCTGTCTGAGACAAAAGGGGACATCTTGAGCATCCCTCATGGCCAGAGAGGTAGAGCCCTGCCAGAGGCTGCTTGCATCCTTCTACTGGAGGTCTGTTCATGCAACTCAGCAGGGCTGTGACCAGGTTTTGGGAAGTGGAAACGTAACCAGCTCAGGGTTCCTCTCGCAGAATCATTCCTCCACTCTGCCAAGGCAGCTGCACACATGTTTTATATTCCCTCTTCACTGAGTTTACACAGTTCAATAACCTTTGGCTTTCATTATTATTCCACTTTGGAAATCCCTCAACTAAAGTAAATATTTAACTGCATTAGCAGTTGTTCCCAAGGCACATGGGGTCCTGTTAGTCTTGTTTAGTCTAGCACAAGGGAGGCCAGGGGGGATCTGATAGTAGCCTACAACTGCTGGAAGGGAAGCTGATGGAGCCAATCTCTTTTTGGTGGTGCCAGATGACAGAATAAAAAGCAATTGTCACAAACTGCAGCCTTGAGATGATCGGGTCAGGAGTCAGGAAAGAAGCCTTACCCCAAGGGGTGAACAACCCAAACCAGCAGAGAGTTGGGACATCTCCAGCTCAGTGGGACATGTACCTGACCAAGCCTCGCTGCGCACAAGGTTTGTTGGATGCCTGCCACCAGCAGGTTGGGTCCATGGGACAGGGAGCTGTCAGTCTCCAGCAGACACAGATGTATGTCCTTAGATTCACATCTGGCAAATCTGATCCTTGCCAACACTCAATATGAACAACACAGAGCCCCCTCCTGCAAACTGCTCACACAACAACACAAAGTAAAGGACTTCAAAGTCCTCTTCAAAGTTTTTAGTACCAAGAAAAACATCCAAATGCTGGATTGTAATGCCTCTGGTGCCACTTCTGATTCCAAGCATGGCCTGGTTCTTTGGTCATGCCAGCAGTAGCACAGGAGCAACAGGCTGGGGCAGTGCTGCTGGGACACATCGTGCACTCCAGATGGCTCCCCTTGCATGGAGGGTGGCAGGAAATGTCTGCTTCCCTCTGTGCTGAAGGCAGCAAGGTCAGTGGTGCTGTAGCAAAGCTGTTGGCTGATACGAGGCTTGATCTTCCTCCACCTCATTCCTCAGTGGTATTCAAATTCCACTGCCTTCACAAAGCAGATTAAAATGATATGACAGATCATATCATGATCTAAGAGAGGATAAAAGTAAATGACCTCTTGCAAACTGTTTTTGTCTTTTCAAGCTTTTCTGCCAAGCACAAACTTGCAACCCCTAACGAAACCTTGCAACCTGCCTACTGTGCCCTTTGAAGAAGAGGTGGAGAAATTCTTCTTCAGGTGGGGCAGGAGGTTTTCTGGTGGCTGCTGCCCTCACGTTGGCTGTGGAGCTCCAGCTGGCTCTGCATTTTCTCCCTGTACTTACACCAGCAAGATGGTGATGTAGAAGGCTTCAAGACGTAGGATGGGGAGATGTGAAGGCTCTGGGTTTGTCACATCAGCGGTACCCACTGACCCACATCCGTGCTCTCATCCAGCACTGCTCATCACGCCATAAGCCCCTACGACACCCCTCCCTTCCTGGGGCACTCAGCTCTGTCTGCAGGCTTTCCATCTGAGTGGGCACAGATGGCAGCTGGCCAGGCGGGAGTGCCCCACCTCTGCCTGGTGGTCTTATCGGTGCTGTGGCTTGGTGTCCTCACCTCTCCACCCAGCACCTGCCCTTCCTCCCTATTATCTGCTGCCTTGCCTGGATTTCATGGCTGTTTTCGGCCTTCCCACGTGCTGCACACACACTGATATTTTAGCTCCTGTTCTGCTGCTCCCCCCAGGGTTTCAGCAGACGCTGGGGTCCCACAAGTACAGCACCCTGAGAGCAGAGCACTGCCTTGCTTGTGCAGCCCAAACCTCCACCCTCCTGTTGCACAACGGGGCAGGGCAAAAAGAAGAGGGCAAGTGCCATGCTCATTTTAATCTTTAGCTCACTCTCTGCATCGAGATGGTTTTTATAGAGGGAATAACAGCCTCTGTTCTGTTCTTCTGATCACTCTGAGGTCTCCACATAAGTCAGAGAATGAAGGAACAATCTGTTCTCCTTCATATGAAAAAAAACCCCAAAAAACCCAAAATCCAAAACCAAAACCAGAGATGCAAGTGACCACCAGAGGTCTGCCTTTGGATATACCGTGGACCCAAAACTCGACATCTGAAATCTCAGTCTGTAACTGGGAAAGGGACCAGCCATCACCACTTCCCAGCAGTTTTACCAGACTTTCTGGATTCAAACCGCACCTTTGGCCACCTTCCTCTTTTTTATGACTGTGAGTAAACACCGTAGTATATCAGACAGTGAGTAATTTTTATGATTTATTTTATGATAGAATAATTAGCCTGTGTCACTGTCAGGTGGGAGAACTGACAGTCAGATGACTGAAGATTGTGAGTACACAGACTAATCCTTCCTGCTGGCACTCTCACCACATGCAATCTGAGCCAAGGTGTCATTGATCTGGGGAAGACTAGAGCTTCCTGCCAAGCCAGGCTCTCCAGTGGACCTCAGAAGTGCAACAGCCTGAGGGAGTATCCATTGCACACTTTTTTCCCCTGCTGCAGCTGGGCAGAAGTTGCTGCAACTTGCCCTGATCCAAAGGCACCTGTTTCTCTTCTCAGCAGTTGACCGCTGCGTGTTTAGACCTCTGCTCTGCAAGATGTGCTCTAAATGCACCTGGTGCAGCTCCCTTGGCAGCTTAAGGATGGCACTGACCTGCATTTTTACACGTGCTCGCACTGGAGGGCTGGGTGACCAAGTCCCATTGCAGCAGACAAATCCACAGATTTGGTTTTTGCCCAGTAAATGCCTGGCACAAGGCAAGCCAAACCCCAGTGCTGGTGTCAGGGATGGGACTGTGACTGGGTGGGGTAGGCAGAGCTCCCTTGCTGCTGCAGCACTGTCTCCTCCTGCTCTGAGCTGACACAGATAACCTGGGTGCTGGCAGCAGCAGTAGGAATGCTGTCCCCAGCACACTGATGTTCAAGCTTGTTTATCTGGGAACTCACACCCACTGTAATTTACCAAAAAAACCTAGATTTTTCGTTCTCTTTTCCCCTGGAGTTTGTTTCTCAATGAATAAATCTGTACTGGGCCCCAGTTTTTTATACCTTCTGAGAACAGTGTTGCTATTTCCATTTTGTGTGGGACTGAATGCTGTCACCACCCTGCATTTAGCACCACGCTGGAGAAAAAGGGATAGCACATATGCCAGCTCCCCCCTTCAAAGTGACAGCTGCCCCTTGCTGAGTTTTTGTGGAGGAGGACCCTCCCAGTCTGCCAATTGCTAGTCCCTGAAGATAGCCCATAGTGAATTGATGTAATAAGATACACAGTGTAAGAGAATTGGGGAAGTCTTTTTTTTTCTCCTTGCATTTTGAGGTGGTGCTGTTCTGTGATGCTGCATTTTCACAGGTCTTTGACAGCAGGGTCACCCAGTCACGCCTGGCCACCTGTCCACATTGCCACTGGTTAATATTTATATGTCTCCACCTTCTCCTACGCATCCGCAGATGCAGCATCCTTCTGAAGAAAAAACAGGGAATAAAACGCTCTCTAGTGTTCTGTTTATCCAGCAAATGTGCAGGCACACAAACTGCTGAGCACTTCTCCATTAGTTAAGTTGCCAGAGAAGGAAGATGCAGGTTTACACATCGACACTAGGAGCAGAAATGTGTGTCCTTGATGTTGCCTGCTACTTCTGACTTCAGAGCCCACCTACTGTGCAGGTATAATTTTTTTCCAAATGACCTATTCACTACTTGGGTATGTATGAATTAACACCAGGAGGGAGCCACAACAAATACCACTGAACAGAAGGGCACCGTCACCCTCAGTGAAACCCATCCTGTTCCTTGGAACACATTCCTGCAGCTTTTGCTTTCATTTCTCTTAGAAGTTGTAGAGAGAGCTTGGTAGTCTCTGAGATATCTCATTTGCACTGAGACAGGATATCCTCTGCTGCCTATCCTCACAGAAGCTCTGTTTTTAACTCTCCACCAGTTGTGTACTGGTGGATCAGAGCAGAACTAGAAGTACTGAAAGGAGCTTACTCTTAAGCAGCCAGATGCTAATGCAAAGCTCTTCCTTCAGGAGCCATCAGGTAAAATCAGCTCAAGAGTGGCAAAAACCCTACCTCTGAGCACAACTGCCATACCAGATTCTCCTCCAGAAAGTACGCTGTCCAAGGGACCAGCCAGGTCCTGGCACCTCTGGACAGATGTTGTTCCCATTGCTGTTTGTCCAGGGAGGCAAAGCAGTGCATAGAGAAGAAATGCACTGCTAATAGGCACAAAGGCTGAGCACCCTTATAACAAATGGATTTGTGTGATTTGTATACTAAATTTCTGTGACAAATAATCAGGCACTGCAGGAGGAACCACCCAAACCAACAGAATATGAGAAAGGAACTGGGAACATACAGCAGTAACCAAACATGAGCTGGCTTTGGAGCCAGATTTTGGCAAGGCCCATTTAACCTTATTCTAGTGATTAGAAAAAGCTGTGCATGGCACCAAAACCCCCAAAACAGATAAAGAAGACTTTCAGATTAAAAGCTACCAAAGACTGTAACCAAGAAATGGTGGAAGTTTTTCTTCACTTAGATGAATGCAGCTGCATGTACAGAACATATCTTCTTGCCTGGTCATGAGCTTCTCTACAGAGGTAGCAATTTTTTTCCCTTGTTCTCCTCAACCTACATACAACCAAAGCTTTACAGGCACCCCTGTTTGCTCTGGCAGGCCTGACACTATGCCTCATGCAGAAGATTATCATCACTTTGCTTCTGAGGCAAGCACACAAAATGGGACACGGGGCACAGTTTAGCACCATGTGGTTGAAAAGGTGTAGACTTTACAGACTGGATATGGCTGAGAGGAAAGGGGGAATAAACCTGGTAGGGCTGGGTAAGGAGGTACAAGCTCATTCATCTTTCTGTCACCCTCAGCCCACAACATGACCAGCCAGCACCCTTCTGGAGGCAAGGAGATTTGGATTAGGAGCTGGTCTGTGTCAACACTCACTGTATCAGGGCTGCTTGGAGGCCCTCCCAAATCACTGCCTGTGCAAAATCACCCCACAAAGACAGTTCAATGTTGGCAGCAAAGCTGTGCAGAAGGACTTCCAGGTTTGTAAAACGATTCAAGTTTCTTTGTTCAAGTCTCTATTTCAACTAACAATCTTTACAAATTGTAGACAAAGCTTGTGGCCTGGTCTCTCATGAAACTTCTTCCCATGGAGACAGTGCTGCTGATTTGACCCCCCTGGACTCTCAGAAAAGTCAGCTGGATGTTGTGATTGATCTCCAGAGCTTTCTGCCTCTCTTTGCAAGCTCCTTTGCTGCTGCCTGTCCCTCCAGATAAGTCAGCCCTTCCCAATCCTCCTCCTAAACAAAGACACAGGAACGATCAGGGACCTTGTGGAGCAGGATCCCGGGGCGGGGGGCTGTGGGACTGATGTCCCTGCAGCAGGGTGACCTGCAGAGCCATGACCACGTCTGGGAGCCCTGCCCTGCTCTGCTCTGCTGCTAGGAAAAAAACACAGGAATGTGCCTGAGGGGTGCTGCACTAAGCAGCAGGGATGCCTCCCCCCACCCACACAGCATGTCCCAGAGCCAGGGAGTGAGGGGCAGGTACTGGGGATATCCCTGGGCTTCTGCAGGCCTTGAAGGAGCAATAGAAAAAATACATAGAACTATTTGGACTGAAAGGGACCTATAAAAGATTATCTAGTCCAACCCCCAGGCATGAAGAGGGAGAACCTTCACTTGGCCAGATTGCTCTAAGTCCCCTTGAGAACTTTCAGAAATAGGCGTCCACAACTTCTCTGGGACCCTGTTACTGTGTCTCACCACTCTCACTGAAAAAAAAAAAATAAATTCCTCATGTACAGTCTAAATCTATGCTCAGTTTGAAAGCCTTGTCCCTTCCCCTGTTATTACAGGCTCTGATAAAAGAAATTTGCCCCCATCTTTCTTATAAAGCCTCCTTTAACTATCAAAAGGGTACTCCAAGCTCTCTCTGGAGCCTTCTCTTCTCCAGACAGAAAAACCCCAACACTCTGAGTCTGTCTTCATAAGAGAGGTGCTCCAGCACTCTGATCTTCTTCATGGCCTCCTCAGGACTATGCTCTAAAGAGGTCCACATCTTTTTTCTGGGGACCCCAGAGCTGGACACAGCAGCCCAGGTGGGGACTCACCAGAGCAGTGTAGAACCACCTCCTTCAACGTGTGGGCCACAATTCTTTTTATGCAGCCCAGGATACAACTGGCTTTCTGGGCTGCAAGCTCACTCTGAAATAAATAAAGCCAAAACAAATTCCCAATATCATTAATCTGGGTTACTGCAGTTTTGATGCTAAGGAAAGCTATACCTTATGGAAAGTCATCAGAGCACTCTAATTGGTCCTGTAAATCTGAGAAACAAAGATGTCAAAGAGGGCACACAGCCCACACCACTGGAGAGGGAGCATATTTCTGTCCAGCTGGCATCCCTGGAAGCAGCATTTCTATGGAGAGAGCTGTGCTGGATTTTCTGGGGAGCTGCACAGTGCCTGGGCTCCCTGCCAGTGCCTGGGAGCACAGTGCCAGCAGAGGACACCTGCTGCCACCCAGGGTACCCTGGCACGGACCCCCACGCACTGCAGGGGCTCTACTGCCACCCACCACTCTGCAAAAGCCCTCTCCTTACGGCTGAGCCCCAAATCCTGGCAATACCTTCTGACCTCCCCTCTTGCCTCCTTCTTGCCCAAGCTGTGCTCATCCCAGGCACCACTTTCATGCCCTGGGGATGAGCACTGCAAATACTTTGGTCTTGTGAATGACCTGGGCTTCACTCCAGCCCAATCTGGGTCTGCTTACACATGTGGGGCCTGCTCTTGTCCCATAGATGCTCAGGGCTGCCATAACCGTGCTGAAGAGCAGAGTCACAAGCCTAAACTCCCACTCCTCCTGGAGAAGCTGACATGATGTGTGCTGATCTTGGAATAAGCAGACAGGAGAGCTGCTGTGGGGCTGTGCTTCTCTGTGCCCTCCCTGGCCAGAAAGGGGCTTGTGAGGTTTGACTCAGAAGGGCTACAACAGCTACTGCATCTCCCTCCACTGTCCCAGCCACCTTCAACTCCACAAGACCACACACCCAGATGGGCCATGTTTTGCTGTGGGGCACTGCATTTTCATGTTTCATTTTCATCCCTGCAGTGCTGGTGGTGACCACATGCTGCTCTTCAGCTGAGGAGTGGTTGCCCAGTGGAGATACATGATGCTACTGCTCTGGTTAAAACACTGACCCCAGCACAGACCTAGAAAGCCATCCATGAACTGCCTGCCTGAGAACCTCCCATTTGATTCATATTCACATCCTTTCCGATATTCTGCCATGCTCCTTGAGAATTTTACTTTTCTTCTAAGAATATAGGACTTATAACTCCCTTCTTTCTCCTCATACTTTGATGCCTAACTACAAATGTCTTGCCACATGACCAGTGAACTTTCATTCTGTTGCACCCTGATGGCTTGTTTCAGCAGGTATTTTCTATGTTTATAATCTCTTCCAACTGCCAAGTTTGATTAAAATCAGACTTACAAGTCATTAGGCATGATGAATAGACAGATATATTCATGTCTTGCAAAGCATTATAGTCAAACAGTCATTTTTTTTAGGGAGAAAAAGACTAAAAATTAACTTTGCCAAAAAAGAACATCACAACACGATGAGGTCGGAGCGGACTATGGTGTGACTGGAAAAGTGAGGTCTCCAAGGACTCCTTACAGGTTGGGCTGGAGTGTACAGTGCAATGGTGAAAAGTTGGAGAGGGCTCACATGCCGTGTGAGCAGCCAGACCTTGCACAAACACATGCTTATTTTTGCTTCTCCTGGCCTATGCTTCTCTTTCCTTGATCATAGGTTCATTAGGACACCTTACCTCTTTGCCAAAAATAGGTGTGCGGTTACCTGCTTGGATCTATAAGTCTATATTTACCCTTTCACACATCATTGCACACTTGAGTGGTGCAGAGTCTGAATGATCCCTTCCAGCAACAGGGCCTTCTTTAATCACAAAGCCTTGCTCTACTTCCGGGGACATGTTAAGACCAAGCAAGACAGCTGTCCCATGGAAAAAACAGCAATATTTTTATAGGATTCATATAAAACATAGCAGGCATTCACGGTGCGGAGCTATAGCGGACCCATGGAAAAATGTATTAGACATTTCCTATCTCTTGGATGTTTTTGCTGAACACTATGCTGTCACTTCTTTTGCTATTGCTAGATAAATTTGAAGGATGGCATATATAATAGTGTCATGGGAAATCAGATTGACTCTGCCTTGAGTCACAATTGAGGTCTGGGTCACAATGCACCACTTTCCCTATAAGTCCGCTGTTCAAAACTGAAAGAAGGAAAGACAAGTTTCGCTAGCACAAGCCCAGGTATTTTTTGACAGTAGAGAAACAAAGGCACTCTGGACTGACCTGTAGCTCTGAAGAATGGATTTTCTGCTGGCTCGTGTTGCGGGTTGCCTTTTGCCAGTTGATCCATAAAAGATATCTGGAGAGCCTGAATGTTTTGAAAGCTAGGTCTGCTTATTGAAGAAGGCAATTACTGAGCTGATGCTTGTTTGGATGTTGACTGAGAATATCAGTGCCCATCAGTGATGGTGTCATTATAGCGTCACAGGCACTGCCTTCACGCTGCTCACAACATCAGGTTTAAACAAATCATAAGGTGATTATTGGACTGACTTGCAGAAAGTGTCAGAAAGAACCGAGAAACATCTAAGCGAACAGAAAAGAGGAAGCAGATGTCTCTGGTCATGCACTTTGGCAGCCCACCAGGCAGCACCAGAGGCCGCTGAAATCAGCAGATTCACAAGGGCTGTGGACAGGGGGAGTAGCGCACGCGCGCAGGAGTTTGTGTGTGCGTGTGTGTGTGTGTGTGTGTGTGTGTGTTAAAACCACTTACAAAGTAGTTTTAACCAATGAGAAGAATAAGATTCACTTTCTCCTTGCAGTTACTGTTCTTTCGTAAGTCCAAATGAACAGCAGCATTCAGGGCTACTAGCAGGAGTTATTTATTGCACTTGAAAACCACTTGATTGTCTCACGGCGTACCTGAAGCACTCTGAACCCCAGACACAAGCAAGTCTGCCAGACCACGAGCCGGATTTCGCCTGGTCAGCTGTCAGTCTCACCGTGTGAGTCACCCATGTCCCACTTACTCTCCAGCCAGCTGCGACTGAAATGCCTGCAGCAGCCAGGGGATCAACAAGATTAGTGCTGTCTTCCTGACTGTCGCTGCGCTGCTCGTGCAGTAGGGCAACCACTATAAACTATAAACTAACCATATATAACATATATAACATATATAACCATATATAACAACCACTATAAACTATAAAACCATAAAAACTATAAAAATGTCGTCTCTGCTGGCCGAGACAGGACAGGATTCTTCCTCTGGTGAAAGAATGAAGGTGGCTTCTTTCCAGGCCCAGAGGACTCACTAGTTACAAAAAACACACGTAACATTGAGGGATGTTGGATGGCGCTCAAATGTGCTTGCACAGGCACTACTACTGGCTTGATGATGGACTTGAGGAAAATCTTTCCTCAGAAAAGTGGATCAGCTGTGGGACAGGGCACCAGAGAGGTGCAGATCGCCATGCTGGGCAGCTTTCGAGATTCAGTGGGACAAACCACAGCTGACTTCACCTGTTGCCGGCAATAGTCATGCTCCAAGCACATCTTTGACTGGAGACCTCCACAAGGCCCTGCCACCGCCACTGCCAGCATGCTGCGACACACTGAACAAAAAGCTAGTCCTGATGCGTTGCAGGAAACGAGCTGAAACAAGCTCCACCGAGCTGGCAGAAAACTAGAGTTTATGCAGAGCTGCTCCAAGCGAAGACAACGCGCAGCCCTCCAAGGGCACGAACACAAACAGAGCCCTCGCTGCCCCGCTGCAGCTCGCTCCAGCACGCTGCCATCGAGCCGGGCAGGACAGCCAGCCCAGCCGGGGCGCGCTCCAGGGCCGGCCGGAGCGGCGGGCTGTCCGCCCGGGGCTGGGCGGTGCGGCCGGGAGCCCGGCACGGGAAGCCGGGCCGGCCGGGGGTCCCGGCGGGCAGAGCCCGGGCGCGGAGGGCCGTGCCGGAGCCGGGCAGGCCGGGGGTCCCGGCGGCGCT
>WBND01000183.1:240193-252600 GCA_013398595.1 Tychaedon coryphoeus
TCTCGGGGAGCGCTCCCACCCCGCCCGGCTGGGTTTCTTTCTGCTTGTCGTCGAGGTTGGGTAATTTCCTCTGGGAACTCTACCCAAAATGCTGCTCTTGCGCAACGCTGCAGGAAGGCTCAGGAGAGCTTTTTGCGCTGTGCAAGGCTTTTCGAAGCGTTTCTGTGTCCGCGGACCTGCTGAATGAGCGGCACGGGTTTAAAATGGACTGTGAGGCAGGGTCATGAGCACAGTTGTTATACATCCCGGCGGCGCTTTCCCCTGGACGTATTTGGTCCTGTGCTGCAGTACTGTGATACGTGGCAGCCTGGCGTGTGTTTTATCTGCACTGGAACTGTGCTCCCCATAGGCCTTTTCCACGACCGCTTGGGTGCTGGCATGCTGGCAGGATCTTGGCGGGTTTGTAGCCTGCTGGTGGTCTCATTTTTACTACGTGATGACCTGGACCTGTTTTGTTCTGCTGGCTTTGTTACAAGCAGAGTTGGGGACAGGGAAATTTCAGGTTTTTTCGTCACTTCAAAAGGCTCTCCTACCCAACTTGCTGCTTGTGACTGCTGCTCCTGGAACAGACATTCCCGTGCTGTAGGTAGGGTTGTTGCCACGACCTGCTCGCATCCCAGTTGACAGTAGCCTGGCCACACCTTGGGCCCTTGAGCCTGCAGATAATCTCCCTCATTCGCCAAGTGTGCCATTTTAGCATGGGTACCTCTGTTACTAGAGATCTCAACAGGGGAAGAGACTTCCGAGAAGCTGCCTGTGGTTTTCAGTTTACAAAACCAACAGAAAAATTCATAGTTTCTCTTGGTGCTTACTGGTCAGCTGTTTATGGATCAGTGCATCTGAATTATAAATGACTGGTCTGTTATTTTAGGAAGGTGGTTTTGAGGTCACTAAAAGAAACTGTCCTGTGTTTTGTGTTGTTGTTTTTGATTTGTATCTTTCACTTTTTTCCCCTACATCACTTACGTTGAAAGTGGCTGTGCAAGCCTGTCCTCAGAGAGTGGATGTGGGAACCCTTTATGAATCTGGCTTTGCTTTGAATGGTCTCCACTTAGTCTGATCCTGTCAGGAGTGAGTCATGTGCTTTGGAAATGCCTGGACTTTAGAGAAATGCTCTTAGTGACCCCAAGATTCAAAGTGTTGTTGGAGTTAGTCGCTGAAGGATCATTTAAGATGTTCTAAATCATCTTTGTAACATCTTCAGCACGGTTCACTGAATCAGCTAAGGGCAATATGAGGCTACTGGCAGCGATTACAGATGGTCAAGAGAGCTACAGGGCCACAGAAGAAGTAGCTCTTTACAATACAGTAGGCAAATGTTTACTAGCTGTGTTACCTTCAGAACTTGGGTGGTGCAGTCACATGCAGCCTGGCACCGTCACAGCATCAAGATTTATAGCCAGCATGTAGGTGAGAAACTGTTTGTTCTCTTTTTTTTTTTTTTCCTCTGTTCTTTTGAGATTTCAGTTGCAAACAGCATTTGTTAAACAATTGTATCAAGCCTCGCATGTTGGTCAGAGCTGAGCCTGCCCTGATCAGCATTTCATGTCTCTAAGGCCACTGTGAGGAATAGAGGGAGTGCACTTTGTGGGCATTTCTGACATGTAATTTTCCCGTCCGTAACTCAAAAATACTCCTTTTTGAGCTAAAAACTCACTTTACAATATGAACATAAAAAGCAGAAACCATCCTGTGATTCCTATATTCCCAAAGCCGTGGAGGAGTGCTCTGGTGGGAACAGGTAGCTCCAATAACTCCACGTCCTAACAAACCGACATTTATTGTAGAATACATGATTCTGGGGTTTTTAATTTCCTGCCTGCCCCTCCCCCATCGCTGCTGGGAAGCATGTGGTGACTCACACAGGATATGTATGAAGCCTGAACTGCTCAGGCTTTTTGAATGGTAAAATAGCCAGGTACGCATTTTGGAGGCCCACGGTTTTCTTCCTAGCAGCCTTTAGAGAGTAGTTTACAATCCCTGCTGTCTGGCTCTGCAACAAACGCATTAGCTGAATGAGGTTTAATCTCTTACAAGAAGCTGCCAAATTTTTAATGTGCTTTTATGGTTCACTTGCTATTATTTATAATTTAGAAGAATAAATCAGGACTGGGGTAATACTATAATTCAGTTTCGAGCTGGAAGTCCTTAAATGCTATGAAATTCTGTAGTACAAGGTCATATAAGCATTTTGGGTTTATGCTCCAGTTTAGAGCTGCATGCCAGTGTCTTAAATGGGATATCAGGAAGCACAGCCTGCTCGCTGCAGTAAAATTTCAAGAATTCAGAGAAATTTTGGTTTCTCTGAGAAGCCCAAAAACAAGTAAATCCAAGTATTTCCTGCAGGTGTCCATTCCCCAAATTGTTACAGTCTTTAGGAGAAGTATCGTGGTATTGGTTGTTTTTTTGGTTTTGGTTGGGTTTTTTTTTAATAAAAAATTGCTCTCTAAAAGTAGTATGTGTGTTGGCCTAAGCACTTTCAAAACAGTCAAATATGTTTCTTCTACCATTTCCATGTAGTTTTTTTATTTTGGTGTTGGGGTAGTTACATGCTTGATGGTTTAAGGGGTCAAATTCTTCGGCTGAAAGATCCCTTTCCAAGAGCTCATTTTAAAGCAGCCAGAAGTCTGCAAAGCCGAATTTCATAGACAGGCTTATCTGTATTTCAGGGATGTCATTTTCAAGGCCAGTTATTTTAGAGTGCAGCTGTCTCCTTAGCCAATTCTAACCCCCGTTTAGACACCAGGTGTGGCTGAGATGGCTAACATAAAAGATGTGCTCTTGCCCTTTTTACCATGAGCATTTTCTGGGAAGGTTCATCCAAGTGTGCTAAATATTGCAGTCATGTCTCTGTCTTACTAGCTTTTCATGCTCAGATATAAAATTAGAAAACAGATAACCGTGTACACTAGTAATAAACAGGTATTGACAGATCAACAACAACAAAAAAGTTAATGTATGAACCAGTGAATTGTCCAAAGGACAAACCACTAGAGATGTACTGTTTTTCACTAAGGTTTAAAAACGGCTGTTTCCTGGGATACCATAGGATGGATTGGATTGGAATGGACCTTAAAGATCACGTAATCCCTACTCCTGGTGTGGGCATGCACACCTTTACCTAGACCAGGATGTTCAGAGTCCCATCCAACTTGGCCTTGAACAAATACTTATAGGAATGGAGCATCCAAAATTTCCCTGGGCAACCTGTTTTGGTACCTCACCACTCTCACAGTAAAGAACTTTTTCCTGGCATCTAATCTGAACCTGCTGCACTTAGAAGCCATTGCTCCTTGTCATTATCTTGTCAAAAGTCCCTCTTTAGCTTTGTTTTCTCCCTAGAGCTTTGTCCTCTTCAAGCTGAACAGTCCCAGTTCTCTCAGCCTGTCTTCAATAGGAGAGGTGCTCCATCCCTCTGATCATCTTGGTGTCCCTCCTCTGGACTCACTCCAGCAGTTCCCTGTCCCTCCTGTGCCAGGACCCCAGAGCTGGGTGCAGGGTTCCAGCTGGGGTCTCAGCAGAGCAGAGCAGAGGGACAGAACCCCCTCCCTCCCCTGCTGCCCACGCTGCTGTGGATGCAGCCCAGGACACGTTTGGCTTTCTGGGCTGGGAGTGCCCATGGCTGGGTCATGTCCAGCCTCTCACCCCCAGCACCCCCACGTCCTGCTTGGGGATCTTGGGCATACAAGGAAAAGAACTGTTTTTCCAAGATGTGAGAGTTCTGGGTATAAACTGGTGTTTCCTTACTTCCATATTAGTGAGGCACATTGTGAAAAAAACAAGAATTGAAAGAAAAAGACTTCTTTGAACAGCTGTCACTCAGGGAGAAGAGGACCCATTGCACAGCCTGTGTCTTCCATGCACTGCTTCTGATGCCGTGTAGTCAGTACAAGCAGGTGCTCTAAATTGTTGATGCTGAGGATAAGTATGAGGGTTTTCCAATGCTTTGAGGTAGCCTGTAAAATCAGCAGTGATGCTTAGTGTCTGTATTACACAAATGTTTAGAGGTTTTGTGCTCCCTGAGATTGAATTAATAAATAATGTATATGTGGACATTGTGTGAGCAGAGGTAGGAGATGTTTTACCACTGGAAGAATCCTAGCAGGATTCTGAGGGGCAAGAGGGTGAAAACCTAAGAGATGCTAAACCCACCATTTTTTAGGAGGACTTCTAGTTCTGACAGTGCTGGAGGGATTTGGCAGGTTTGGCATGCCTGTGGTCTCATCATCCGGTCACACTGCACACCTGCAGTCATAGGCTCTCATCTTGCTGTGGGGAGTTTCTACGTCAGGAATTGGAGGCCTCTGAGTCTGTGGGGTCACTTGCAATACCAGGCAGTAGAGAAAACATTTGCTTTACATGTTGTATCTCCCTTTCCTCTCTCATCTGGGCCTGCCTTTTCTTTAACCTTTTTTATATGGCTGGGTGCTGGAGGCATTGCTTTGCTCACAGGCACAAAATGGGGTTATGCTGTGTCTCTCCACTGCCATCTTTTGAAAAAGTAAAACAGAGACTCAGAGAAGAGCATGGAAAGGGCAGGGGGAGATAATGCGTAAATCAGTTTGCTCAAATTTAAGCTTTCTTGGCTTCAAAAGAGGGTTTGAGAAACTGTTAAACTTCTCCATAGAATATGCTTAAGACGTTTGGCAGGGAGCAGATGTGTGATCTTGGCAGCACCACTGACAACTCCACAGCTATCTGTCTGTGTGGCTGGGAGCACGTCATACCTCTGAAGCACAGGCTTTCTTGGCTGGCAGGGAGCAGCTTCTGCGAGGAGCATATCACTAACATCCTCTCATCTGGTCAAAGTGGAGGTCAAGGAGTGTTAATTAGGCTCACAAAGTAACTTGGAAAGGTACTGTGCTGTGCTGGAGAGCAGCTGTTCCAGGGACAAAGCACAGCAGACGGAGGAGAAAAGGAAAGTTTTCTGTCTCGTGCATGTAGTGTTTTATAACATAATTGTTTCCCTGCCAGCATTGATCTGAAGCAATAGCTAGTTTCTTTGGAAATTGGGCCAAGTTTGTGTTTGGAAAGAGACAGATAACTTGCAGTTCCAAGACTGCACTTGGACGCAGAATTCAGTTAAGCTCTTTCGCTTCCCTCCTGTGGTGTGGCGCATCTTAGTCTGACTTAGTTCGGCACATGGGGAGCGTTGGCTGTGTCTTGAGGGCCATCCCCACCCCAAAAGGCAGGATCCTCGGCATACACAGTCCTCAGCAGGAAGGTGCTCCAGCAAGTAGGAGGTGCTGGGCTCCACTGCTCGCCTCCTTTCCTCACCCATGCTGCGCTCCAGCCAGCGTCCTGCAGCCACTGCTCCTCCTCCCTTCTCTGCAGGGCAGAAGAGGGGTTTGGTTTTGGGGACAAAACCGGCCAGTCCACAGCAGTACTGCAGTGAGGGGGCCAAAGATTTGGGGTGTTGGGGCACATGGATGGAGCAGTGTCAATGTTCAGCTTGCTTTTTCTCTGAGTTGGAGAAGGTCTTGCTGCTCAGCCTGTCCCCGCTGGATCTGTGTTTTCTGCAGCCCCTGCCTGCAAGGACAGGTGCCTGGTGAGCCAGGTGTGGATTGCATTTGCGCTGCAGGTGCTAATTTCACTGAGCATGGCCATGGCCAGGGGCATGGCAAACAGCCTTTCCAGCAGGCTTCCAGCTGCTGCTGAGCTGCAGGGAGCTCGGGGCAGTCCCCACGCCTCTGCAGATGTTTGTCTGAAAGAGAGTTGCTTTTTCCACCTCCCCCCGACTGCAGTGTCACTGGACTTGCTTTGCGGGCAAAGAGACAAATTACCTGCAAACCTTTCTTGCTGAATCTGGAAGTGGCCCTGTGAAGGCCTTATGGGATGGGTTTCCACAAACCTGCGTGCTCCAGGGCAGCACATGAAGCAGCTGCATGCATTCATTGCACTCAGGCATGCAATGCCCTCCTGCTGTCCTCGCCTCCTGCGCTCCCGACGCCAGCAGCACCCCGTGCTTTTGGGGTGCACGAGCCCTGGCAGAGTTTCAGCCAGACAGACACACCTCCACCCCACCTGGCAGCCCCCGGGCAATGCTGGAATCCAGGTGCACACGGCACAGGCAGGATGGCATGGGGCACGGGACAGGGGCTGGGGGCATTGCCTTGTGATTTTGGGCTGCCTCTAGCAGGGACATGCCTGAGTTGCCACTCAGCCTGGGAGGGCTCCTGTCCACACATCCCATCCTGCTGCATAGTGGGGGGTTTCTGGCTGATGGCTGCTCAGCCTTTTTCTGATCCATGTTTGTTTGTTTGTAGTTTGCTGTTAAGGGCCTGGAATTTAATTTTGTGGCGGGTGGGAAGAGCTAATAACATGCAGATTGCCTGGTTCAAAGCTGCCTTAGTGAGTGTGCACTGGATTTGAGCCACTAAGGAGGACTTTGATTCTCTCCCAGAAGTACCCTCCATCAACAAGACTGTCTCCCCTTTTTTTCTATTAGTTTGTTCTAAAGATGCCATGTGCTAGTGTCAGTGCTGGGCGTTGGGCTAAGAATTTTTTTTTTCTGGCTGTAGTTGCTGAGTTAATCAGGCAGACCCAATGTTGCCAGCACATGTGATGCATCCTCATGCGTTTCAGCCTGTTTCCCTTTGGGGTCTGCAGTTGCAGAGGCCAGACCGTGTGTGAGCCTGCCCAGGACAGGAGATGAGCCCAAGTAGCAGGCTTCCCTTGCCTTGGCATAGCTAACATCTCTGGGGGTATGGAACTTCACAAGTGTGGATCAGCCAAATGAAATGTATCCCAGCCCTTGGGAGGCCTTTTTTTTTTTTTTTTTTTTTTGACTAGGATATTTCTAGAAAGACTGAAGGAGTTTTTTCCTTAAACTGCCCCAGGGGAGCAAAGGCTGCAGGCAGCAAGTGGCTGGGGCTTCCAGCCAGTTGCCATTTTGACCACTGGGTTGCATGCCAGGACATGGCCGCTTGGGAGACCTAGATGGGCAAGGGACATGGGGGCTGCCCCGTCCCCAGCCATGGGCCTGAGCCACGATTTGAGTCTGTCTGATGCTACGTGAAAAGCTGCTGGCACAGCTCTGAAGTTTTGCCGGTGGAAGATATTTTAATGACCTTAAGAGGAAATTACTGCTTTGCTGAACTGGGATGCAGCTGCCTGCCTGCCCTGGAGCTGCCATTTGGGGCTGGGGTCCAGCCCTGTTTCACAGCCTGGGGTGGGGGAACTTGCTCTCACATTGTCAGGGGTGGAGCTGATACTGTTTTCCCCAGCCAAGGCGAGCTTGGTGTGGCTGACAGGCCCTTCCTTCCCTTTTCTGTTGGGCCCCTGCAAAGAGAGGGTTGTTTGTTTTTTTTTTCCTCTCTTGTGAGCTCTGCTTCTCTTTTCCAGCTTTTCCTTCGTGTGAGGATTGTCTGAGCGTGGCAGTGCGGGTGTGCACATGGCTCAGCGGATGGAGAGCAGTGCCCAGCTCTCAGCCAGGGCGATGGAAATGTTCTCTTTGGCTCTGTTCAGGGAGAGCCTTTTCCCAGCCACTGCTACCTGTTTTTGCTCTCATTTTCTCTAAATTAGATGCCTGAGATTGATGCCTGGCTTGAGGCATGCAGTGGATTTTGCTTGTTTTCCCAGAGAAGCTCTCAGTAGGGTGACTCAGTCGGCTGGTTCACTCCTCAAGCCTGTCCAACAGATTAGTTTCCCTCCTTCCTATTTCCTTCTCCTGGGGCCGCACTACCCTCCTGAAGAATAGCTCTCCAGTCTGTCCTGCCTGAACCCACCAGGGCTGCCCTTCTGTGGCAGCAGCCCTGTTTTGTGTCACCTGCTCCCACCTTCTTGCAAGGAGTGTGGTGTTGGCTCCTTTGCAGCCCCTGTAAGGGTGTACGAGTATGCTTTTGGCCCTGTGAGACATCGCTGCCTGAGTTTTCCTAACACTTCTAGTATTGGGAAAATGTTCCTTGGAGCCTCTCTAGATCACTCCCTTTGGTCTAGGGAGGCTAGAGCAGTCTCTAGATTTATGATAGCATGAGGCTGAGTGGATTCTGGGCTGTTTGTGTGAGGGTCCTGTCATTTGGGTCAGCAGGATGAGCTCCTGGAAGGCTGTGTGCTGGCAGCCTCAGATGGCAGGAGGTTTAGCTCTTGTGGCAGGCATGGCCATTGGGAAGTGGGGGTGGGAAAATCACTGTCACTGTGCGATAGGCTCTGGGGCTCCGGCACTGCACTGCCTCTGGCTTTTTGCAAGCCTCACTTTCTGCTTTGTGTGAGAAACTGCTTCCTGTTTATGAGCAGCACGATGGTCCCTGGCTTTTCCTGTGCACCTTTCCTGTGAGCATAAATGCTTCTGAGGGTCAGAGGTGAGGGGCAGGAGTGGGTTGGCTTTCCTTGGCATATCTTTCTCTTACCCTGCCACTGCCAGCTAAAGCCTCCTTTTACAAACTGTGAAATGTTTTGATGTGATGCTGTGCTTTTGTATTCTTTTGCAAGCTTCCTGCAGTTGCTTATTTATGTTTTCGAGATTTTCTTTTTGCTAAAAATACTCAGTGGAGGCTCATGAAGCCGCTCTGCTGGAGCTTTGTGATGCTGAAGCCAACAGGCATCTGCCTACAGATGCCAGGCTGCATGAGTGACCAGAGTTGCAAGTCCACACAGCGCTGTCATGCCTGTCTAGAAGGGAGTCCATATACAGTGATTTCTGTCAGGCAGTCAGTTTGAACAGAATCAGAAGAGATTCAGATGGAGTGAATCGAGCTGGAAAGTTTACCTAGTAAACATAGATAGGGACACAGTTTTGACAGGCAGGACAGCACTTGCAGCAGACTTTGCACATTTTCTTGGCATTGCAGATTACATCCTGAGTCAGCATCCTTGGGAAACAACAGCCCTAGGGCTGCTTGCTATCCAGGTAGTCAAATTTCAGCGAAAATGATTTAAAATTAGTAGCTAGAACTGTGACTATTAACCAGTTGGAAAGCCTGTGCATTTGTGGATTTGGCTTTAGCCTTGTCCTGCTTGGGAAGCGAACTGAAAGTGTTAATTTGCAGTGGGTGATATGTTGCTGCTGCTTTGTGTCAGGCCCATGGCTTTAGGAAGTCGAGTTTGTTTTAGTCATTCTGTATTTCAAAACAGCCTATTCAGCTTTTTTTCTGGTTTTGTGTTTGGTGAATGTATTAACTGAGTGATTTGTGTCCAGCCTCTCTCAGAAGCGGCTGCCTTGCCACACATGGATGGCAGTGGTGCCTGGGGACTTCTCACTGACCTGTGTGTTGGCTGCATCCCTTAGGGCAGTGTTTGTGAGATGTGCTGCCCTTAAAACTGATTAAGCAGGAGGGTGTTGCTGTAGAGATCGTTTCTCAGCAATGCCTTTCAAGACTATAAAACTGTTAAATCTCTGCCTTCTGCAGCTGTTTTTAACAATGAATATGTTTTCTGCTCCCATCTTTTCCTTGCCAATGTTCCAGTCTCCATAAGGCAAGCAAGAGTGACTGCTGGCAGGATGACTGGTCTGTGTTTCGCCTTGGGGGGCTGCTGGATGCTAGCCAGCAAAATGCCGTTTGCAGTTCCAAGTGCTTGTGGCTGTCCTTGCCCAGCTGGAGCTCACAAGTCACCAGTGGGAGGTTTCCTCTGTAAGTTCACCTAAATGGCAGACTTTCATTTCCTCCCGCCTTACTCTGAGTGGGTTTGAGACATTAAAAGAACCTTTGTTTATTAATCCAGAAAGCATTCTCCAGTCTGATGGGGCTCGCAGTTGCTTCTTGGGAGCAGCAACTGGGAGAAGAGTCCAGTAACTGGGAGCACAGAGCCCAGCTTGTCCCAACAGGAGCAGCAGCCACACCCAGTGCTTGGCAATGGACTAGGCTGGCAGGGCCCCACGAGGGATGTGTTGCTTCTGCCCCGCTGCTTCCTTCAGCATCCCACCGGCTCCTGCTGCTGTCAACCAGGTGCAAGAGGGACAGGAAAATAAAGTTCCTGGACAGAGATGCTCAACATAATCCCGTTTGCTGCCTGTGACTGGTTAGGTGAACCATGCCCAGTGCAATGCCTTCTGCTGCTTTGAGTCACAGAAGTGTAGCATCATCCTAACTCTGAGTGCCAGTCTCCTAATGGAGGTGTCACTGATAGGCACAGGAACAGCTAGGGAAGTGAGTGTGCAAGTGAGTTGGGGCCAGAGGCTGTTTTGGAAAAATGTTCTCCACCATGGTGTGGAAGCAGTCTCCAAATTCAGAGGGAACAATGTACTGTCTCCCCCTCCTGCCACCTCTGGGCTCACTGGTATGATGCCTGTCCCACAGGCACAAGGGTGGCTGTGCCTGGCCCCTGATCCTGTCACCACTGAGCTCCAGTCCCAGCCATTCCATTGCATGTTCCTTCCTGCCCCAGTTCCTCCAATTTTTGTGTCTTCCTCCTGCTGCAAAGCACCTTCTGAGCTCTCCCTCCAGGCCACATTGAGGCTGCAGAGCAGAGAGGCTTTGGCCCTGGCCCTGCAGTGCAGGGCAGGCATCCCTAGGGCCCGGCTGGTACCGTGGGGCAGAGGGTGCAGAGCCAGGCACACGTGTCAGCAGCCCAGCTGGGAATTGCTGGAGTGCTGGGGCCTGGGCAGGCTGATCCCGGTGCCCCTGGAGTCTGAGAAATCACTTCCTTCTCCTCGTGTGAGAGGGAAACTTGCCCATTTAACCGCTGCAAAATGCAGAGACCAGGAGATCCCTTTGCACCCTGCCAGACCACAGTTGCATCTTCTAAATAACCAGGGAATGAGCCACATGTCTGGAGCATTATTTCTGGTTTTTTGGTGGTCACACATTGTGGAACGCACAAGGTTGATTGTGAGGGCTGTTCCCTTTTTGAGCTCCGTAAGTCACTTGTGCTCCTTCTCCAGGGGCTCCCCCCGGGCAGTGTACCCCTCCTTGGGGACCTGGGGGTCTCTGCAGCAAATGTGAGGCGTAGCATGTGTGAGGTAGGACACTCAAGCACACCCAAATGGAGGAGAAGGGAAGGGTACCGAGCCAAATCCTTAGGGGGTGATCCTCAGACTGGTATTTATGGTTGATGCTTTGTGCCTTGTGCAGGGGGCCCTCAGCAACCCTCCCTCTGCAGAGGCTTTAGCAGGAGATGAGTGTGTGTGCCAAGTGCAGTTTGTTGACTGGCTGGTGCTGGAAGCAGACGTGGCAGCAGGAGAGGCCGTTCCTTAGGCTTTCGTGGTGAGTTGGTGCTGGAGCAGCTGGAAGCAAATAGAAGGGCCAGCCTGGCTGTTCTGAGAGGGGCTCTCTCTGGTGCCACCTGGACTTCTCACTTTTAACCTGGTTTTGACACAGGTTGTTTCAGTGGTTTCAAAACCTGCCACTTTTAAACTATCTGCAGGAATTGCCAACCTGAATGCAAATCTGGTTGTAGTACAGAACTTTGAGTAAATAAGGGACATGCCTAAAGAGCACTGAAAATATCTCTAAGAAAAAAAAAAAACAGGAAGGGGATTTTATTCACTTTGCATGTGACTAGCCATAGGTGATTTTGTTGGTAGGAGAGCAGAACTATTTTTAAAGTACTAGACGCTTGGGCTGCCTGAAGTTGATGAGGAGCCCGGAGGACAATACTTCAGGCTGGTTTTGTGGTGCATGTGCCCTTGGGTGCACAGCTCTTGGTTGGCCACACAGACTGTAGGATTTGGAGGTCTCAGTGTCAGTGACTCCGTTGGGTTCTGATACCAAGAGGCTACAGTGTTTGTGGCTTTGCTCTGACTTGGTGGTGTGAGGTCGCTTTGGGTATGGAGGGTCCAAGCTTCAATACCTCCAAGTACTGATGGGATTGTGTTGGGACCAAAAGCTCCATTTCCTAAAAACCAAACCCAAGCAAAACCCTTATGTATGCTCAGAGAAATAGACTGTGTGTGTTAATTTGCTTTGTGTTATGCCTCTCTTCCAGTTGGTGCACTACGTGTGGAGTTTTCCCAGCCTGTAAACCTGGAAGAAGTGGCAAGAATGAACCCAATGGTCAAAGCAGGAGGTCGTTTTGCTCCTAAGGACTGTGTAGCACTTCAGAAAGTAGCAATAATCATACCATTCAGGAACCGAGAGGAGCACCTCAAGTACTGGCTCTATTACCTGCACCCGATTCTCCAAAGGCAGCAACTAGATTATGGAATATATGTTATCAACCAGGTAAGGTGCTAGACACAAGCTTTTATACAGCTGTCACAACAGTGCCTGTGTGCCCCTTAAAACAGAGGAATGGTTGCTTTACTTTGAAAAGCAGTAGGCAGGCAGGAATAAGGTTGCTTAAAAAAAGAAAAGGAAAAGAAGAAGAATTTGGCTTCAATGCTTTTGATGGAAAACCTGAGATCCCCGCTTCTGCTTAGGGACAATTCACCCTTAAGAACTTCTGCTTAAAGAAACCACTTGGTGAAGAGGAAAGAATTCCTAATAGCACTACCCAATTAATGCTCTCTTTCCAAATGTCTTTTTTTCCCC
>WBND01000183.1:252880-273259 GCA_013398595.1 Tychaedon coryphoeus
GGCTCTTTTTTTACTTCAAATCTGGTGGCCTTCAATCTGCCATTTAAAAAACAAAAGGCATAAAAATGCACATTTCACTCAAGACGAGCTGTCTTAATTTATAGAATAATGGTGTTTAAATAAGCAAGTATTGTTCACTCTTGGAAAGGCTTAAAATGTACAGGCATTTGTATAGGCTGCAGAGTGAAAGGGCAGATGCAGTTCTGAGAGCCCCAGCAGAGACCACCTTCTGGACAATTCCACTGCATTTTTTTCTCTTGGATATGTATTTTTATCCTGTTTTCTCAGCTCAGTAAGAACTGAGATGAAATAACATGCTGCTTTAAGTGTTAACTCCTTAAATTTCTGCTCGGATCAGCTGGTGTCTTTGGGCATATCAAACACCATGAATATTTAAAATGGTCACCCAAGCGATGAAATTCATCACAGACTTGAAAGTAGGGGGAGACTTATCCTGAGAGAGAAAACTGATACTCCGTTACTACAATTTCTCTTACTTTGCTCATTTCCAGGGTGCTAGAGATCAGGACAAAAGAGATTTCTGGGGAATTTGCAGTAGTTCCCCAGCACAGCAGCCGAGATGGTTCAGTGTCTGCATCTGACTGTGCCTGGCAGCCACCCTGCTGAGGACACAGGGCATTTCTGCAGCACGTGTGCTGTGCCCTAAAATTGAGCCCTGTAAGGAAACCCTTCCTGTGTAACGCAAGGAGCAGCAGCAGCGCAGCAGCGCAGGGCCAGCTGCCCCTCCGTCCTTGGGCTGCATTTCCCTGCCCGTGCAGCGTTTGCCCACGCGAGCTGCTGGTGCCACGGGGCTGGCTGAGCCATGGACCCTGCTGGGCAGGGGTGCAGGTGGTGGCAGGATGGTGTCTCCCTGCTCTGGGCATGGCTCAGCAGCGCTCCTGTGCTGGGGGCTGCTGCTCTCCCAGGCAGATGTAGTCGCCCGCCAGCTGTGAGAGCTGCCTGCACATGGTCTGGGGCATCGCTTGTGGGACAGCAACCAGCTCCATTGTGAAGAGCTGGCAGTGCAACTCGGGTGGTGTTTCCCCATCAGTGGTGTTCTGGGTGGGGAAAGCAGTGCTGGTGCCCCTAAAGGCAGGCAGTGTCTGAAGCCCAGTTGGAGCGCCCGCTGCTGCTGTGATGGTGCATGCTGGCTTGCACTGCCCTGTGTTGCTGGCTACTCCTCCTCTGTGGTCCTGTTCTCCAGCACTAGGGCTGTGTGTTTTACAGTTAACTCTCACAGAAGTTTGTGAAGCAAATGCTTTCTCTTAGGTGCATCCCTTGGGCATAGTTTGAATGAGAGCGAAATGCAGTACACGAGGTATTTATGCCCTGGCCACATCCAGCAGTTAGCAAGTTAAGTAAGTAAGGTTAGCAAGTAAGACTACTTGATTTGTAAAATAATCATTCTCCTTCTGCATGCCTCTTATAAGCTGTGTCTAGAAGAAGTGCAGTGGTCAGTGTAGTAAACCCACTGGATGAATCTCACAAGGGTGAGTGGGAACACTGAATAGAAAGAGATGCAGAAAATGTATTAATTCTTCCAGAAGTACATTAGGAAAACAGTCTTATTTCTCTGCTGTCTTGACAATTGCTTTTCTCTTTTTCTTGTCTGTCCTTCCCTTTGCATCTGCCCTCCTATTTTTTTTTTATTTTATTTTTCCTTCTAGTGGGGAAATATTACCTTTACTTGTTAATCCTGTCTATATCAAAGCAATCACTGAAGCAAGGAGAATTACTGTGTGATCTGGTTCTTACACGCTGCCTACATGCTCTTCTGTGCTCCACATCTCATAGAAAGAAAGAGGAGCGCTGAGCCCTGCTACTGCTGCACTGGTAATGTCAAACTTCTTCCTTTCAGCGCAATGTGTTTCTGTCGTGAGTCCATTGTGTCTCCACCTTGCTGTTCTTGCGTGCCTGAATGCCTCTGAGTAGGACTTGGCTGAAGTCAGGGGGATGATGCTTGTGAAATGTCCAGCGTGTAACAGGAGCCATTGGAAAATAATGTATTATGTTTCACCTTGCACACTCCACCCCTAGAAAAGCCCCAACCCAGTGCCTGGAATAGCCACTGGAGGATTTTTCAGATAAATCTGAGATGAGGACGCGTGACCAGGCACACTTGCCCGGCGCCCATCGATGCCACACCACTGACAAATTTGCAGCGTCTCCCTCAGCCCTGCTCACTCCCACCATTACCCATGTGTTCTGCCATTGCCACGCAGATCCTCAGGTCTAGAAATTAATCTTCTCACTGCATTTCAGCCCATGCAGATGCCCACACAGCCAGACTGAAGTTTGGGAAAGGGAAGACGTAGCCAATTCCCTGGAAACTGGGCAGTTGTTCAACCATTTTCCACTGGCCCCTGGTGCTATTTGCAGTGTCTTGGTAGCAGATTTCCTGAGAGTTGTGATCGTGTGAGTGTGGAGTGGTTGGGGCATCACTCTTATTCCTGTTACTTTGCAGGAGGTATGAGGTATGGGAGCAAAGGAGGGAATTGTGCTCAGCTCCTAGTTACCCTTCCAGTGGCGAGAGAGGCAGCTTTCCACTGTGGCTGCTCTCTCTCACTGCCCAGTGTAATTGTGCTGAGGCCTCAAAACACCCTGTGACAGAGGAGCACCAAAGTATCTCTTAATACTGATATTCTGATTTTGATACTGAAATACTGATATTCTGTTTCTCTGTGGCTCTGGTAATTTGTTTCTGCCTTGTCAAGTCTACTGGAAGAAGGACTTTCCCATGGACATTGCATGTGTGGTTCAGGCTCAGTGTATCCCTGACTTAGCTAGCAAGCTCCCACTGGAGGTGATGGCTCTCTCCTTGTTGGCCATAAACATGCATCCTCACCATTACCTCCCTGAGATCTGATAAGTGTAGGATTCAGGTGAAAGAGATGCAGCTATGTTTCGTCTGTGCTGTCTGCAGGAGAAATCACAGAGCTGCCTCCTATATAGATGTGGGAGGCAGAACAAAGTCAGAACATGTATCTTCTTGCTAGTTTGCAACCCCTTTAGTTTGAGTAATGATTCAAAAAGCCTCAATTTTTTTCTCTCTAGGACTAATAAAAAACAAACCCTCCTTTGGTAGGTTTGGCTGAAAAACCAGATTCAGCTGAGGTAAGGGATGCGAAGCAAAAAAGCCTGGATGTTGTTCTGCTCAGGCTGATCATTCACTTCCAGGGGCAAGCAGGAGTCAGACCTTGCAGGACTGAGCCAGCAATTTATTTTGAGAGTGACGGAGAGAGTTAATTCAGGAGCCAGAAGCAGGTGCTGGGTGCCAGCACTGAACTCAGACATAGGTTAAGTTTCAGGACGAGAGAACATTGGGAAAAAAATGTCAGGAAAAAGAAAGTATCAAAAATGTGCTTGGACTACATATTTTCTGTCTGAAAGCCTAAGAAAGCATAGAGGCTATATCTAGAGCTTGACTACATTGTCAAACTAACAGTCCTCTGTGCGCTGCCTCACTCTTCAGGATAGTGCTCCTCTGTCCAAGCAAGTCCAAACGAATCCATTTCCTTGTGGCAAATGACAGCATTCATGGGATGGCAAGCTACCAGGCAGAGGTGAGGGATGGAGGTTTTTTCAGTTGTGCTTTTCCCACTTTCTCAAGGGTCACTGGTGGGCACTGCGCTCTGTGCTGACCTGGAAGGAAGTATTCACAGCTCTGGTTGTTTTTCCAAAATGTCGGGGATCAGTCAAAGGCTGCAGCACGCATGTGAGTTTTGAGAGATTTGAATCTGAGATACTGCAAGCATGCCAGTGCTTCCACATTGCCTTAGGTAAAGAAACAGAGCTTCTAGGGGAAAAAAAAAAAAAAAAAAAAAAAAAAAAAAGAAAAAAAAAAGGCAAAACCACTTTTCAGTCTTTTTTTGTTCCAATACAATTATGTTCAAGCCCCACATACCTTCTGGGACAGAAAACGAGCCTCCTGCCCTCAAAGCAGTCACGGTTGGTAACAGCCTTGCAAAGTTTGCTGTGTGAGCTACATGCTTGCTATAAAGTTACAAAAAAATGGCTTGGAGAGGGTTCTTTGTTTTCTTGTGTAGGCTGTGATTGCCTTCTTCCTAGACTTTTGGATGCCAGAGTGTGAAGCCGTGTGGCCGTTTAGGAGGAGAGTGGGAATGCCTGCATCAAGTGTTTGCCTGTGTCCTGTCCCTCTCCATGCATGGGGCTCCAGTGTGAGCTCTGCCAGGGTCCGTGGGTGAGGCGGTAGGAAGGGTCCTGCATGCTCTTGGTGCAGAACTCTCTGCGCTTTGAGGTTTCTTGGGGAGGGGTTTAAAAACACAGCTCCTCCTAGCACTGTTAATAATCCCCGTGTGTCACCCAGAAGAGTTAGAGGCTACCCGAAGGCGCAGGTAATTACAGCTGAGCCTCTGCTGGTAACAAAATCGGTGTGAAGTGCCCTTTGCCTTGAATTTCATTAGGAAAAGAGCAGCCAAAGGGTATGAAATGAGGCCACTCTTCCTAGACTGGCCCCAGCAGTTGCTTTGAGGTGTGAGTACATTGCACTTCGCCCCAGCAACAGGATGAGTCCCCCTCCGAGCCCTGGAGCCAAGTTTGGGTTCGGTGCCATGGGACCTGAGGAGTGCTGGGCAGCCCCCTTTGCTGGGGAAAGAAAACGCTCCAATCTCATGACCTCAGCTGCTTCCTCTCCCCAGTCTCTTTGTTCCGCTTGCCTTCATTTTCTGTACTCGAGTTTTCACTCCTCTTGCTTTATGCATGATGGTGATCGTCCACCCACCACCTCGGTATTGTGTGAACCCTTTTGTTTTGGGTGAGGATGCTGAGAATTTGCTCAGATCCTCTTCCATGAAAGCTTACTCCACCCTGTGAAATAATTTATGCCCAAGGCGGGAGAGGAATGCTTTAGAAAACTTTGGTTTGACACTTGCATTTTAAAACTTACATTTGGAATATACTTTCAAGAACCTGCATGGGCTCTTCAGCAGCAGATCTATTAACCAGTCTGGCTTAAACAGTTACCAAAATGATTGCTTATTAACCAGGTAAAGCTGTTACAGAGAATGTGGTGCTTTAAGTTGCTCGTCCTTGGGCACAGTATTTTGTCTATCCTTGATTTGCATCCCATGTGGGTGTGGGTAGTGCAGGGTGGGGGGACAGCTTGCACAGTGTGGGAGTCCTTTGTCTTGACACTGCTCAGAGAGTGTGGAGGACTGAAGGTACAATGGATTTGGCAGTACTGGTTTCCAGGCTGGCAAAAACCTTCAGTTTCTTTGAGTTTCTTTGAGTTTCTATGAATTTCTTTCTCCCTGCTCTGTTCCCTTGTGCAGGGTTTGGATTTGAAGCTGCTGCTGCAGAGTGGGGTCTTTGATTGGAAATCCTTACTCTCAAGCCACCAGTATTTTGGGGTTTGGGTATGATCTTCTAGCTTTTCAAAAGTGCTCAGCAATTTGCGAGCCTGTACTTGTTCTCAAATCCACGTGTACTTTTGAAATGTTCTTGCCTGAAAAAGGCCGAACAGGTTCTCCTCAGGTGCTTCATTGCTTGGGGAGGAAAGTGGAGACTTTCCTGCCCTGCTCTCTGCCAGTCCCTTCATTGGCTGTGGTTGCTGTGGGATAAATATGCCCTGCTATGGTAGTAGTGTCAGTAGTAGTAGTGTCAGCTCTTCTCAAGTCCTTCCCATCATGGTGAGAGCCTTCCTGATGTCATTTTCCCATCGAGACTCCCAGGACAGATGAACAGTGGTGGAAGAGCACCAAAGAAGGGGATGTGCCACCGCAGCAGTGGCAGCATCCATCGCTGGAGCTGTGGCCCTTTCAGGAAGCAGCTTGTGGTGGCCTACCACGCAGTAGCCAAGGCTGTGTGTCTCAGCCATGTGCCAAAGGAGATTTGGGAGCAGGGCCCAGGGAACATCCTGCTCCTCGGCTCATGGCTGCTCAGGGCTTGGCAGAGGGTCAGAGGTGAGCAGCAGAGCATCAGACCTTGGCTCCTGGTGCTGTCTTGTGTTTGCAGATCAGGTCTGGCGTGTGATCACACATTGCTCAGCAGTGTCTGTGCTACAGTCTCACAGCTATGTTGTGGCGGAGCTTAGGAGGAGGGTGCTGGAATTCTGGCCACAGCAAGGTTTTGGTCTGTGGTCTTTGTCATGGCTGTAAGCTACAGCACTGCCTATGTTTCTCTCTGTAGCAAGAGTCCCTTCTTCCAAAGGAGCTCACTTCTTTTTGCTTTTCTCTGCTGCTCCAGGAAGCCCCACCTGTTTGCCCTGTATAAGAAAATGCAGTTCTTAAATGCCTGTGCATGGAGTGAGACATAGAGACTGCTTAGTATCATATCAAACCTGCCCTCTTGGGGGCTCCCAGCAAGAGGCAGGGGCTGAGCTGGGTCCAGCCTTTCCTCAGCTGTTTTTCCTGCCCACACAGCTTGCAGCTGTCCCAGGTGTCATTGTCCTGCAGGCAGCACTTGGGGTCATGGAGGTCTACTGCAAACATGCCATGGGTGCTGCAAGGGCAGTGCTTGGGCTCGAGCTCAGTCCATCACAGGCATGCCCTCTGCAGCAACACTGGCATCTGGCAACAGGTAAGAAACTGCTGATGTCCAACTGTCAAATTTAAGTCACTTAACTGTTTTTATTTGTTTTTAAATTAGGATGGAGAAGAAGAATTTAACCGTGCTAAACTGCTGAATATTGGATTTGCAGAGGCCTTGAAGGAGTATGACTATGATTGCTTTGTGTTTAGTGATGTAGACCTCATTCCAATGGATGACAGGAACACCTACAAATGTTACAGCCAGCCACGACACCTCTCTGTATCCATGGATAAATTTGGATTTCGGTGAGACGCCTTTTGGAGGGGTATATTTTTTCTGATGCTGCTGCCAGCCTAGCAGTGCAGGTGCAGTGTTACACATTCCGCCCACCATTGAAAGCATGGGAAAGCATCTCTCCCAAAAGCCTGTCTTAACGTGCACGGCCCTGCAGGGAGCGGGTGGCTGCAGGGGAGGATGGCGGAGAGGTGCAGTGAGCAGTTTATTAAAATTCACAGCTTCTGGAAGGTGAAACGTAGGGTGAGAGGAGCTAAGCACCCTTCATTTTGCAGATGCCCACATATCCCTTCTTGTATTTCAGTTTGGAAGCTGGAAGACAGCTAGTGTTTCCACCCAGTCTGAAAAGTGAGACACTCTCACAGAGCAAGAATTATGTGCAGCTTTAAAAAGACTGCATCAGACACTATTTTAAGAGCAAGACAAAATTTTTTGGCTGTTTGGTTTTATGCCACTGAGAAACTTGCCCTAGTACATGACAGCAGCACAGAGTGAAATTTCTTGCAGCATACATTTGGGTTCAGCAAGCTGTTCTGAACAAAAGCATGTCTTGCTTTTCCTTTCTGGTTTTTTTTTGGGGGGGATGGGGTTTTTTTGGTGTGGTTTTTTGTTTTTGTTTTTGGGTTTTTTTGTTTGTTTTGGTTGTTTGTTTTTTGTTTTTTTCCCCCTGTCCCAAATTCCCAGGGAGGGTAGTTTAAAAATTCATCTATAAAGTGAAGACAGTTGTGACCCTGTGGTGGCCAGTAGTGCTAAAGCTGTAGGGTCCTTACATGTCTCCGCTGCAGACCCAAGCTCTGCTTGGAGCAGGACTGAAACTGGCACTGCAGCAGCTGCAATTTTTCTTGCACTGAGGTGAAACTTAAAACAGAAATGCATGGCCCTGGGGATTCCTCTGCTTGCTAAACCAGAGACAAGTCTGTACTAGGTCCTGGTGATTCCGCTGTGGACCCTTATGCTCTGGGTCTAAATTTCATCTTTCCTCAATCTCCTGATGAATTGTCCTATTACAAGTGGGAGCTAGTTGGCTTTCTGTATGCAAGGTCACACTGCCAGCTCAGTTCTGGGCTGCAGGCTCCCTTTTGGGGCACTGGGGAGTGTGGAGGTGGGCGGTAGAGCTGCAGGAGGAGAAGGCTTTGTGGCACATCCAGTGTCTGTCTGAGTTCTTGCTACTCCTGTGGCATTCACGTCACCTTTGGTGATATGTATTTCAGCCTGTCCTTTGAGGACAGTGTACTGCTGTAAAAGGCTGCAGCTACTTCCAGTTGCAAAATACTTCTCAGATATATTTAGGAGCCCACCAGTTTCCTCTCAGCTGAGTCCAGGGTACCACACATTGCTGCTTCCTGTGGCAGGAAGGTGCCTTGCAGTGGGTGCTGGCTGTATGAGGTCTGGGTGAAGGGCAGCAGCAAGCCCTTTACAGGCAAGCAGGCAGGCTGCCCCTTGGTTAGCACCTCTTCTCCTTTAATGTGCTCTTTTCTCTGCTCCCAGGTTGCCTTACAATCAGTATTTTGGAGGCGTGTCTGCCCTGAGCAAAGAGCAGTTCACAAAGATCAATGGGTTCCCAAACAATTACTGGGGCTGGGGTGGTGAAGATGATGACATTTACAACAGGTAAATAATTTTTCCTCCTTGGTACCCTGGGGTGCATCCAGGGTGGGGATGAACACAGACCTGCTGTTCTCACCTGGGTATGGGGGGACATGGGGTGTCTGTGGGCAACCTCCTGGCTCAGCAAGAGCATGTTGCTGCTGGGTGCTGGTACCCCATTTTTCAGCTCCCAAGGTGTTGTGGGGAGAGGGTCTAGTTGGAAAAGTCACACCCCGGCCCCCTGCCCCGTTCATTCTCCCTGTAGCCTCATCAGCATCCGCACGAGTGCACTGGCTGGAGCACTGTGCTTCTGGGCCTCCCAGCACTGGCTCAAAGAAGGGGATTCAGGGTGAATGGGACCTTGACCCACGTTGCCCAATGCAGCCCAAGATTTGTTTGGGTCTGCAGCCTTGTAGCAGATGCCTTTGTTCATAGGAGAGTTCAATTTGTCAGGCTGTAAGCAGCTCTGTAATGCTGTGAGCCAGGTGAGCTTGACTGGGAGGAGCTGAGCAAGGCTCAGAACTGCAGGAGAGGAGAGGAGGAAGTGTTCTCACAGGGCAGGCTGGGAAGACCAGGGCAAAGGATGAACATGGGCTTATGCTACCTTACAGCTTCACATATCCACAGCATTCACTGAGTGAAATCATCATGAGAGGCTTGTATTTGGAAGCCTTCTTCATGTTTCTCAGTGACAAAACCACTCTGTGATCTTCTCTCTGGGGTTTCTGAGCTCTTCTGGACTTCAGGAAGGATGTTCCAAAAAAAAAAAAAATGTACCTTCCTGAGGTTTTGCACTTCTGTTAAAAAACTAAGAGAGGGACAGCTTTCCAGTACAGCATTCAGAGTAAGGTGGCAGTCCTTTCTTTTTGGGGCACTTGGATTTTGAGGAACAGAAGATACTACGCAGAAGAGAAAAGGGAGAGGCAAAGAAGAAATCAAGTACTTTTTCATCACTGCTATCCATGAAAAATCTCTGCAGGTGCTTTGTAGAGAGCATGCATGCTGTCCCTCTCTTGGTAGGTCTGTGAGTCTGACCATGTGTCTCCTTTATGCTGCATCATTACCATTCACTTCAGTTTCCCCCAGCACTGCAGCTTTCACGTCACAAAAAAATAAGTGCTCCTCTGGCTCCTATCCAGATGACTAAAAACGAGATGACTCCCACTCAAATTCAAGTCTACAGCCTGGAGCAGGGTTAATGTGGGCGTTGGGTGTTGTTTGGAGGAGATGGAGGTGTAAGTGAGGGTGTGGTGAATTATCTTGGTGTTGGCAGGGGAGGTCTCTACTCCACACATAGATAAGGTGTCTGTGTGGAAAAGGGCTGGCTTTCCTTCCTTATGCTGGCAAGCTTGGAGGTGCCTTAGTAACACCCCCCCTCAAAAAACAAAGTAGGTGCAACCAGTGGTTATTTGTGGAAGGTGCGGCAGAGCACCCCACATCCGTTGGGTGTTTAATGTCCTTGCTTTCTGCAGGCTGGTGTTTAAGGGCATGGGGATATCCCGTCCGGATGCGGTCATCGGGAAGTGCAGAATGATCCGGCATTCCCGCGACAGGAAGAACGAGCCCAACCCTGAGAGGTGTGTCTCACCCTGTCCCACAGCAGGTTTAGGGGTGCCTCCTGCCCTTGCTGCTCCGTCTGCTTGGCTCTCTCTTTGCTGGGCGCAGAGGTCCAGTGTGGAAGGGCTGCAGCCATCTCCTCCCTGACTGAGCTCTCTGCTCCTGCTCCCTGAGCCCCCACCTTCCTCTTGCCAGTTTGTTATCTGATTGTAGACCTTTTCCCCAACGTTGCACTATGGCAAGAAGGCCTCTCCTCTTTTATTTCTTAAACCCAGAAAATTAGATTCCAAGCAATTGTTTCCAGCTTGTCGTTGGGACATAAACCTCTGCTCTAATGCAGAGCTGGAAAAGGACCTTTGTGAATTAAAACCTTGGCTGCTTCTTCCTAGCTAAAATTTGACCCCAAAGGGGATGCATTGACCCACTGTTCATGCAAATCTTTATGGCACTGATACTCAAGTTTTTCTTGCTGCCTGAGAGGTATGCAAAAAACAGATTGTTTAAACATTTTTTTCCCTTCTTTCTTTGTTGTTTCCACCCCCTGTTCCACTTCTTTTCCTCCCCTCCTGCAGGTTTGACCGAATTGCTCACACACGGGAGACAATGAATTCTGATGGCTTAAATACACTATCCTACAAGGTGTTAAGAACTGACAAGTACCCTCTGTATACAAAGATCACAGTGGATATTGGCTCCCCCAATAGCTAACATCAGAGACACAACAGAGACTTGCCCAGGATATCTGGCCTCACTGATGCATTATATGTGCTGGTTTTATAACAGTTGCAATGAACCAAAAAAAAAAAAAAAGCCTCTTTTGGCATGCCAAAGTGTCTCCAAATTGTTTGGACAAGTGCTTTTTAAAATTTTTAATTTCAAACTTGACTTTACACAACTTTCTAGCTCTCCATTGTTTTGTAAGTCCAGAAGCTGTACATATAAGTTGTAAATAGTTACTTTGCCAGAAAATGTTGAATCTGAATCTATTTGCTGCAGTACTCTCCATGTTGAGTTGATTGCTGGACTCAAATTTTTCTGATTATGGCTGTGATATATCAACAGTTGCTGCCCATGATATTTGGTATTTTGAATGAGGTGCATGCAGGCATTCTTTTAAATTCATTCCTGGTTTTACGTTATGAAGGACTGTAAAATGCTGCTAAAATTGTCCAAGTTTACGCTTCACATTAGATTTTTTTTAAATGGAGACAGCATAATACAACTTTTTTCTCATAGTGACCAAAACAAACATCTCCTCTATGTGCAGAGCAGGTGTTGAACAATCAAGTCTGGATTCAATGAATGTCATTATTTCCTTTAGTCTCAAAGGAGGCTTTGAGTGAGTTGAGACAGTTTGCCAGAATTTGTGGGTAAGCTCCCTGCATAGGGTGGGAGCTACACAGATGACCTCTCTAAAAACCGCTGGCTTCAGATAACCTTACTTCTGGATAGGATAGGGATTATTTGCTTCAGCACAACACCACTTGGGATTTTTTTGTGGGGTGGAGGAGTTCAGAGAGGGGTGGGTTTGTGGTGTTGATTTGGGGTTTTTTTCCCCCCCACAAAATAAAGATTAATTTAATTCCAGAAATAAATTATGGCCTTAAAATTTGCTAACACTTGTTAGCAGTGGTAGGAAGTTACCATGTTATTTAAGCATTGTCTGAAGCTTCCTGAAACGAAAATTTTCTCTTGCAAGGTTGTGCATAAAACTTGAAATATTTTAATACTTTTGTTGTTGTTGTAACATTTTAATAACTTCTGAAAGTAATTTGTGTATCATAAGCAGTATATTTAATACCAGATTAAAGTAGGGTGCAGCGTAATAGGATATGATTCAAAGCCTCCTTTATCTTTAGACTAGTAGGCCTTTTATGTGCGTCATTATATATAAGCCATGTATTTTGTTTGTTCTGCGTATTTGTCTATTAAATCTCCTGCAGTGCTGAGATATTCACAGCAGGGCCGACATCCAAATTATTTTTCTTTGCCTAAAGATTGTTTGCAATGTGTGTCCTCTATCTGGAACCTCCCTTCTGATTGTCTCAGGCTTGAGGGGCATGCACATTCTGCAATACTATTTTCTGTCAGTGCACCAGGGCACCACCTGTACAGACCCTGCTTTTCCTCCCCTTGACTGTGTATGAAAGCCTCAAGCGCTGACGCCCAGGGAGCTGGTTTAAGTGATTTGAAGCTCTCAGCCAGAACTGAGAACTGAATTCCTTCTGGTGAGTACTTTGCCACCAGCTCTGACCACAGCAATTTGCACTTCCTTGGCCTGTGCTGAAGTTTGTTAAAATCAGGGACACTTGTATTGGGGATCATCTTCAGCACTGCCTTTTTTTTTTCCCCCCTTTTTTACCTTTGTTTGGTTTGGTTTTGGTTTTTGTTACATTTTTTGAGACCTGACGGTTTTGCTGAACCCTTGCACTGCAGGGGTGGGATCCTGCAGGGACCAGGGAACTGTGCATTTCTTCTTAGGCCAGCCGTGGCTCACAGGACACATAGAGACTTTAATTACTAGATGCCAGTCTCACTTTGGAAACCTCTTCCCCTCCTTTGGTTCAAAGCTCTTTCTGGCTAGACTTGCTGCTCCAGTCATGATGGGAGCTGAGGAAAGATTTGGCTTGCATGGAGCAGAAGCAAAGTGCAAGGAAGGAGGCTTGTGGTTAAGAGCTTATCCTTTGTGCCTATCATTGCATTAAAAAAAAAAAAAATATATATATATAGTAGTCCTTATGACAGATCAGGCTCCAGGTCTTAAAGATTCATGGGAGTAAAAGATGATGTGTTTCACAAAATGCAGGTCAAATGTCTCCAGCAAAACGTTGGCATGGGTGTAGTTTGTAATGGAGACACAGGAGAGGACTATTTTTAATTTGTTTTTTCAAAGCTGCCTTAGAAGGAGGGCCTCACTCCTACAGCTAGGAGCAGATAACCAAAAATTATTAAGGCTGCACTTGAAAATGCCATGTCTTTGCAGAGAGCACCTCGATTTTGTGCTGAGCCTTTTGTAATTAGGCAAGATTCAAGCCAAAGATTATTCAAGCCAAGTGGAAGAGTTGGGACCTTCAGCTGTAGTGGTGTTTGCTATCAGGTGAGTGGGGGAGACGCTGGCAGCATTCCTTGCAGTGAAATTCTTTGATGGTTAGAAAAAAAGTTATTGCAACAACTCATTGTTTGGCTGTATGCAGAAATTATTCAATGTCGTGGAGGTGGGATGAGTGCTTGTTTCTGGCTGTTGTGATCAAAGGTTTCTACAACATGTGCCTTGAAAGAGGGAAGAAATGGAAACTGGAAAATCAGGAAACCCGAAAACCCTTTTCAACAGAGAGATACGAGCAGTGCAAGAAGCTGCTGCATAGTTTCTCTTCCACTGCTAAAGCCACAAGCCATTTAAAGAACTGAAGCCACCTTTTGTAGCTCATGTTGCCCTTTGGTGCTGACCTGTGATTTCTAGATTTCATTGTCTCTGTGTAAATTGTATCAGTGAAACTCATTAAATGCTCTTGACTTGACCTGGCCATGAAATTTCTCTCCGAGATTTTCAGGGGCCACATCTCCAAATACTCATGTTGCACAGAAGCCAATTCCAGCTGAGTCCTGTGGTGGGTGGTGTTTTTTCCTCTCCCCTACTGGTGAAAACACTCAAAGTGATACTGATTGTAACTAATGGTTGAAACCCAGAAAGAACAGCTTCAAAGGAAACGCTAATGCTTGGATTCTTTGGGATGACTGACTGCTTGTTAGCATGAGGGAGGGTTCTGATATGCTGCTTTCCCCCAGGACTTAACTTGTATACTGGACTGCTTTTACTGGGGTTGGATTTGCTTCTGCATTCTTACCATTTATATATCGAGGGATGTATAATCCAATGTTCCTTCTTTACTATTGATCTCAAATAAAAATATTTTCAGTTACATTTGGCAGCATTGTTCTGGATTACCTCTCTTAGTGGGTTTCTGGCTCATGGGGTGGACTAAGCTGTGCCTTCATCTCCTTGCATTAACTTTCTCCAGCTTTTCCTCCTTTTAGCTGCCCCCTGAATTAATTTCTCTGTGCTGCAAAATTTTTGCCCGAAGACCTAGGAGTACCCAGAAGACACCACAAAACTGCAGCATGGTTCCTTTATCTCTGAGTAGGGGAACAGCATGCAATCCATCCTGAAATGAGGCAGGGGATGCACACTCTCACTCAGGCTGTGACTACTTGGGGGAACAGGCCACTGCTTGCTCCCTGAGTGCTTGTGGGTTTGGCTAGAGTGTGGAAATTGAGAAGTAATTCCTGGGAAACTGATGTAAACATTTGCCTGTGTTCCTTGGCAAATGCTCACAAAAACAGTTTCTGTGGAAGAGATCTTTCTGGCCAGACTGTGGCTAAGGCTAGGCATGAGCTCCAGTGCTCTCCAGGGAAAGGTGGGCTTGTTTCCAGCTGAGACCAACTACCAGCCTTTGGGCCCAGGCTGGCACAGTGGGCAGGACATCCCCAAGCTCCTGCAGTTGCTTGCAGGCATGCTCTGAACACCATATAGACTGAGGGCTCTGGAAGAGGGCAGTGGCCTCTGCCTGCTTTGTCCTTTCACAACTGCCTCCAAGGGCTTTGGGGGTAGTGCAGGACCATCACTACAAGGAAGTTGTCAGCAAACTGGGGTGCTGCAGCAAGCTTGGTGGTCCGTGTTGCATCTTCTGTTGGTAATTGAACCCTGAAATGTTGCACAGGAATTACAGGTTTTACCTTCTCATGCTTCCAAAATTGGTTCCTACAGGCAGAAAATAGTCTGAAAACAACCTTCCACATCCTCCTGCAGATGGGAGGAGTACTCTGTGGGCAGAACACTTCTGCCCTTGGAGTACTGAGCTATTCCCCCTCTCTACACCCTGAGTGGGTGAGGCTTAGTGGCTGGAAGAAGCCATGTGCAGAAATTTTGTCCCTTGCTGAAAGCAGCAGCTAAGAAGTGTCACCAGGATTTCACCCTTCTCCCCACTAGTTTCCAAGGCTTCTCTGGACCAGATCAGCATGTGGCTGGTAAAGGATCCCTTGACTCTTGTTGTGACACCATATTTGCTCCAGCAGAGCTTTCTCCACCTCCCTCCACCTGCCTGCCAAGAGCCAGGATGAGGGAGCTGAGGTTTCTTATATTTATCCCACATGTTTACTCTTCTACACTTTCCTGTTCTCCAGCCTACAGGGGGAAAAAAGAGCCCAAAACCCACAACAAAAAAAAGAAGCTGTTAAAAGGACAAGTTCTAAGGTGGAGTTTGCTAAACCTTTTCACCCTCTTGGAAGGAGTCTGAAGTAGGCGTGCTTGTCCTTTGTTCTTGCTCTGTGTCCTAGCACAGCACTGCTGATTGCTGGATCTGTTCTTATTTGACTACATCCAATGTGCAACATGTCTATGTATTTGGGGACAATGCACTCATATGACACCTCTGTTTGCAGTCAACCCAAGGCAGCAACCCCACTCCTGAAGCCTGATTTCCCTATCCATCCACTGCTCTAAATATAACTACCAGCAATGCAGATGAGTGCACAAAGATCTCTGTAGAGTCAGAGGTGACTTGACTTCCCAAGTCTGCACTAGACCTTGCAGTGATGAGCAAAGTGGGGAAAATAAGGAGTTTGGGTTAAGGTCAAAGGCTGGACCAGTGGTGTTTTTCCTGATTACCTTCCTGCCTTTCACATGCATGAAAATAATTTCCAAGAATTCTTGCTCCACGATTTTTCCAAGGATGGAGGCATTGCTCATAATAATTTTGTAATGGAGGTACTACTGCTGTTTCACCTATCTTTCTCCTTGCCCTCCCTCAAGGTGGGCATCATATTAGGTTTTTCATTCAGCCTTTTCCCATTTGCCATGATATTCCACCATGGCTGATAGCAGCTTCATTGGCATGAACTCATCACTCATCTGGATTAGTGTCATCTATTCTATTCTCTAAGCAGTCCTTAAACCTCACATTTGGTCTTCCCACCTACTTCCAAAACCAAGCTGGTGAATGCAGAGATCTGGGAGCAGGCTTTGCTTCTGAAGATGCTATAAAAATCCATTGATCACTGTGGTTTTTTTCCATATTGTCCAGTACCACAGTGTTTCCTCCATCTGTCAGTGGATGTGCATTTTCCCCAACTGTAGGGTCCTTTTGTACTACCTTTAATGATCCTTTCTAGTCTGAGGTGTAAGTGGAACTTGGACATGCTCAATACCACCTCTAAGTACCAAGCAACCAATGTTTACTACATTCTTTTGCTATCATATTTCCCATTCTTTCATGCTTTGTTGTTGTGTTTTTGTTGTGTTTTTTATTACTTTGCTACAAGAAGTGCTCTTCTTAGTCAAGCAGGACTTTTAGTGAAATTCCCCATCTTGATGCAGAAGGAAAGGCTTGGGATCTTCAGGATGAGCACTGTGAAAAAGCCCTTCCCAAGGAGGGTGATGTAGTCCTGGGACACATAGCGAGGTGCTGGGGGTGCTGACACCTTGGGAGGTTTGAAGGGTTGATCAGTGGCTCCCGGGCTGTGGGACTGTCACAGCAATAAACCAGCCCCTCAGGAGCTCCAAGCCAGAGCCAGTAGAGCAGCAGGAGTGCAGTCCCTGTGTGAAGGGACACTGCTGCACTAAGGTCATGGACAATGCCAACAAGCCTGGAGAACCTGCAGGGCAGTTCCAAGGAAAGAGCAGGGAGTCACACGATTGCCTGAGCTTTCCAAACCTGCTTTACACTGTATTTTACTAATCAGAACTTGGCATAGTATTTACACTGTGTGCCCATCTGCCATGCTGCAGGAGAGAAAGGGAGGAGCTGTGAAGCTTTCCAAGGTTGTGTCCAACACATCCAGAGCTGGCAAACCTGCTAAGCCCATGTCTGGGAGCATGTGGAGGTGCTGCTGACTGTTGGCACATAGGAAATCACATTAAGAGCTCACTGACTGGGTTGGTATTCTTTTACAACCTCCAACTTTCAAGAGAGAGGGAAACAACTTAGTAAAAAAATATGAAGCATTGGTAGATTCCTATGTGAAAAATAGTTTGAAAAGTCATCCCTTCAGCAGCACCCCACCTAGCCTGTTTTCTTTCCAAAAATACAATCTGCAACAGAAACAGAATTAAAAAAAAAAAAAAAAAGAAAAGAAAAGAAAAAAAAATCATCGCCACTGTATCTCTTTCCATGGAATTTAGTAACCCCTCTAAGGGGAATGTGCTGGCAAGTCTTCACAGAGAAGAGCAGCACTGATGAAGGGGGTCTGGGGTCTGAGGTCACAGCACTCCAGAGCAGTATGTGTTCCAGCAATGTGGGAGAAAATGTCTCCTCACTTCCAGAAATACTGTCAGAGATACATGGGCCCAAGGAAGAGTGAGATGTGCCAGAGAAGACACCAGGACTGGAAAAAATCTCTGTTGAAGGGAAAAGAGATTATTCTTCTGTTTGTGGTCAAAATTTGTCCTTCTGACTGTAGTATGACCAGAGCTATGTGATGTGTTCTTACAGAGGAGGCAGTGGTACGGTCAGCCCTGGCACTGGGGTCTTCATGAATTTAATGCATCCACTCATCAATCATCAATGCCTGGGGATGTGCTTGACACAAGGAAGTGCAAAGGCTGTGTAAGGACACCAGTGGCACTGCTGAGGTGGGGTGTGTTGGTGAAATAAGTCCACAGAGGCAGCCTCAGAATGTCACAGAAGCATAGAATGGCTGGGGTTGAAAGGGACCTTCAAAGACCATCTAGTTCTGACTTCCCTGCCATGGGCAGGGACATATTCCCCTAGACCAGATTGCTCAAAGCCCCATCCAACCTGACTCTGAACACTTCCAGGACTGAGGCATCCATGTCTCTCCAGTTTTTAGAGATGTCATGTGAGTCAAACTCATTGCACAAGTTCAGGTAGATAACATCCCATGCTCTGCAGAATGGCCAAGTTTTGCTCATTTCAGGTGCAAAACACTGATTTTCTGCCTGTGTCTCTAAAACTTGCTTTCTCACCAGCTGCTAGAAATTTACCTCACATATTTACCAGGCCTAGGTGGTTTTCCAAATTCAGATCTAAGCCGGAGTCCTACAAAGGAGCACAGAGCTAAGGGGACAGGTTGGATGTCTCTGAAGCAATAGGAGGAGGAAGACTACAGCTTCCACTTCAACTGACAAATCTCTGAGTGATGAGAAAGTGTGAATTTAGATTTACACTAGCTTTGAGTAAAGGGATTGAGCAAGAGTCCTGGAGAGATCCTTCCCTGCCGTAATCATTCTGAACCACCATCATACCCTTAAAGACCACAATTACAGAGGCAGCAGTTGACTGTGTTTTGGTTACCTCTAACTTACATGAGCATTGTGGTACTTCTCAGCAAGAATCCTGGAGAAACAAGGTCTTGCCACACTTGGTGATATAACAAGGATTGCCCAGTCAACACAGAGAACAGGAATGGAAACTGGGATTTCTCAGAGAGAAAGCAGCCCTCAAAGTTGTGATCTCATGGCAGTGAAAATTTCTGGTGGACAAGATGTCAACCTGATTGCAGAGGTGGTGACAGCCTTTAACATATAAAGAGCTGCTGAATATCAGAGTCAGTGTTGGCTACTGCAGGCAGTAGGGCTGTGACTGGCTGATGTGGCTCTCTGCCTGAGAGTCTACTCTCTGCAAAACCAGCTGCTTTGAACATCAGCACGTCTAAACCACTGCCACTGGCCCACCTTTGAAGCATTTTGCTAGGGAGTGCTCTGTCCCACATGTGCTAATTATAATACAGACCAACATAATGATTAGACACTTTGACACATACGCATTAAACCCATTGAGAACAGGAGCATTAGATGGGTACACAAAGCTATGTTCAGACACACTCGTGGCACCATGCACCCACTACTGCCAGCTCAAAAAAGTTTTGCAACCAGGCAGATGATGAGAGTATCCATCCTCAGAGGTGTTCAAATGCCATCTGGACACGTCCTGGGTGATTAGCTCTGTGTGGCCTTGCTTGAGCAGGGGGCTTGGAGCAGATGATCTCCAAAGCTCCCTTCCAAACTCAGCTGCATGTAGTCCCCACAAGAGCAGAGCTGTGTGGAGCAAAGTTGCCCACAGCTGTGGCACAGAAGCCTCCAGAATCACACCACACAGTGCATCCTGGCACTTCTTCAAGGTATCTGAGCTTCTAGACTGCTCTTAGCCCTTGTCCTCCACCCACTTTCTTGTGCAGCACTGGCAGGTGTTGCTTTCCCACACCACAGCAGGTGCCTGACCCTGTTGCTCAGATGTGTTTCTCATTGCTCAGCTGCTGCTGCTTTTCTTTGGAACACTTAACACAGGCTTTGCCCAGCTTTCAAGGCTGCACACCTAATGCACTGCCAGTGGGTTATTTACAGTCCTGGAGCCTCTGCTTCTGGCCTGTTCGAAAACTCTTAAGGCCCCTGCTGCTATTGTGCTTACTTCACACATTAATAACAAGAGACACCTGGCACCACAGGCCAGTTCACACACCAGGCACTCATGAGGAGCTGGCAACGTGTATAACAGACCACAACATGGTCTTGGTATGCTGAGCATCCACTGTTTTAGTTTAAAGGCTGGGACTGTTACCAGCAGCAGCAATGTCTTCCTTGTGGAGCCCCAGGTGACTGCAGCAGATGGCAAAAAAAGCAAATCGGAAATCTCAGAGCAAAAGCTCATCTTGCAACTACAGGGCAAAGCTTGCCATGGGACCCTATGGGAACAGGGAGTACCTATTTTGAAACTAAGCCAGTCCCCCTTATTCACAAGGATATTCAAGCTGAGAGCATCTGAGTAGTCTGTCCAGGATGAAAGCACCAAAATGCAAGCAGTCATGTCCAAGGACACTGAATGCTGATTGTCTTGGTTTCAAAGACAGATGTCTGCTAAGGAAGGCAGGAGCCTTCCTTGAAATGGCAGATGTAAACCCCCTCTCTCCAAATTGAAATTAAGGGGCTCTTAGGCAAAGATATGGAAATAGAAATAACAGTTCTTTACTAGTATGTGTAAATATAAAAAAACCCCAAACAAACAAATAAAGTACAACTTAATAGGAAAACGAAAATAAAATGCAGTAGTACACAAAAACAGTAACATAGTCAGAATACAACTTGACACACCATCAGTCAGGGTGTTGGCAGCAGTCTGATTATGGTGGTTGTAATCTTCTTGGAGCGACAGATGTGGTTCTGCTGAAGCAGTGGTCTTGGAGAAGGATGTAGTTTTCTCCTGAAGGTCCAGTGATGATGCAGAAAGGGCTGAGTTTCCTCTGGAAATCTAGTGGGAAAAGGCAGCCTATGATGTTTCAGATCTCAGATTTTTTTTTCTAGGTAGGAAATTCTTGTCTCCTCCTGGGTGCAGCACCTCACAATGCGATAATATAATTTTATCAGTCATCCAGTGGGACTTAATGGCCCATTAACAGAAGATACCTCCCTGGGGGAAAGGTGGGTCATGGAAAGGATAAAGA